>JAWPHD010006899.1:0-137176 GCA_037043455.1 Cyrtodaria siliqua | reverse complement strand
CTAATTAACACATGGCATAAAATATTTCTGAAATTGTTTATTTTAGTAAAAACTATTTTCCATGAAATAAACAGGAAAATTCATTAAAAACGTATAAAATATATAGGTATCGCGTCGAACATCCAGCTATCAGTTTGAAAATGATTCAACGGTTAAATGGAGGTAATCACTACAGAAAAAAGTAGTTTCAAAAACAGTGGAATTTATTTCTGGTAATTTCACTGTTTGAAAACAGTGGACTACCACCAATTTATTTCACTGAGAAAATGATATGTTCAGGAATCTTAAAGTCAGCAATAATGTAACGTACATTAAATAAATAATCTGAAAATTGAAAAATCAACTGATTGTTTAAGTTGAAGGATTTAAAGGGAGTACATCAGGCTTTTCAAAGGGGTCTAGGGGTCCGACTTAAAATTGACAAATAATACCATTTTCTATTTTAAAGCGCCTAAACATAATGAATGATCCTAAAAATGACCCCTTAGTTACAAGGAAATTCATTCTGTACAGTAATACATGCTATCCTAGGTTACGCACCAGGGTAAATTTCAGCATTTTATGCCCGATTCCGTCCTAGCTTTATGGTGTATTCGAAGTTTAAACCTTAACAATATGGTTCGAACATCATATTTTGATGGATATAAGTGTTTTATCATGAATTGGAACATTTTTATAATTTAAGATATTTCTAGAAAAATCCTGATGTACTCCCTTTAAGTCCGGAATATAAAACCGTACTGGACAAAGTACTAATTATTGCAATGCTATGTGAAGATGAAGACCTTTCGAATACTGCATAAAACGCATTACTACCTTATTTTATGCGTTCCAGTGATGCAGACCTGGACGTCCCGCCGCCCATAGACCAAGATGAATATTATGTTGACAATCTAGAGTAAGTAAATTGTGTTCTTTGTTGTAAGTTAAACTCAATACAGTGTTTCTATAGTGTTAATAGGCAGAAGTATTAATATATATTTATTGAAAGTTAATAACATTTAAACCTATTTCAGTCTTCTAGTGTTCTGATTGTGACCGGTTGGAAGCCTTCATCTTAAATTATGTAAAAAAAAATGAAAAAGAAGAACATTAAAGAATCAAGTTATAAATAAATATTTACACTCATTTACACTCTTAACTTAAATATACTTTATATTTCACTGACCAGTATTCTCGAGGCAATGTAATGTTGCGTTTTAATGTAGTATTTGGAAGGTCTTCATCTAGGTACACTATTTCAATGAGATTTCCTTCGTCCAGGTGTCGTACAACACTTCTGACCAAGGAGGAACGATTTTTAACATGTGCTGTTATATATTACAGCCTTGGAGCTGAAGAAGAAGTTGGGGGTGAGATCGAGTAAGTAAATTAAGTGTGTTGGTTTAACTTAATTTGGGTTGAGTGTAGCGTTTCCAGTATGAATAGGGCGAGTAGTCCTATTCTGGTTTATTGAATTTAAATAAAGCTGAATTCTATTTATGTCTTTCAATATTCTGATTGTGACCAGTTCTAAATATGTACATATTTTTGTCCGTTACAATTATTCCATCTTCTGGTGGCAATATTAATGTTGAAGGTAGTAATTATGCGTTTTATTGCAGCATGAGGAATGCAGGGTTTGATATTAACAGTTGTCCCCTTGTCCTGTGCCATGTAGATTCTACTGGGACAAGTTGTCCCCTTGTCCTGTGCCATGTAGATTCTACTGGGACAAGTTGTCCCCTTGTCCTGTGACATGTAGATTCTATTGTCCCAGGTGACCTGTTCTACGGACAACTAAATTTTATAAAAGGAAATTAATTTTACATCTTTAAAACTTGTGACTGAAAAAAATGTCAAAACATTGGTGAGCACATTGTTAATGACAAATAAATCCCATCTTGTTTCCATTGGTGGAATGCAACTGATTGAATGTAATGTCACTTTCATGATTGATCTTGTTTTTGTATCACTTTTACATGAAGTGCGGGGACAAGTAAATTTGACTGGGGACAAGTAAATTGTGTCAATTACTTATCCTGTCCTATGGACAAGTTGCTGAAAAAAGTTAATTTCAAACCCTGGGAATGTCTTAATCTTCATATATCATTGTAATGATCTGTGCTTCGTCAAATACGGTTTTATATTATTTATACTTAAATCATTTGATTTTTCAATTTTCAGGTTACTGATATAATGCACGTTACATTATTTTGCTGACTTTCAGATTCCTGACTTACGTTTCATAATCATCAGTTAAAACAATGCATTGACCTTTTATCAGTCGGATTCCTGACTTAAATTTGAATTATCAATTACAACAATCGGTAGACTTTGCATTGTTTCAGATTCAGCAATTATATTTTGTAAGTGTCAATAAAAACAATCGATTAATAGTACCGTTCACTGTTCCAGGCAGCCCGTCGTCCCGATACCCGTCGTCCCGCTCGGCGATGTCCCGCTTGATGTAGTCCCGCCCGTCGATGATGTAGTCCCGCCCGTCGATGATGTAGTCCCGCCCGTCGATGATGTAGTCCCGCCCGTCGACAACCGTGACGTGGAAAACTCGAAGTAAGTAAATTGTGTTATTTTGGTGTAATTTAATATAGTTAGAGTACATCGTTTCTACTGTGATCATCACCGGATGGAAGCCTGAATATTAAATACTGCAAAAAAAGGAAAGGAAAACATCAATTACTAGTAATCATTTCCTGGTTCCCGACATTCATGTCGTAATCCTCATAATGTTCACTGTTCCAGGCAGACAGCCAACCAAGAAGTGAACCACTTGGACCACCTGGAGTTACTCTTAAATATACTTGTTTTTCACTGACAATTATTCTGGAGGCAATATTATCAGTGATATTATATTACATTTTACTGCAGTAATCGGAAGGTCTTTATCTTTGTACAATATTTCAATGATCTTTCTATCGCCCAGGTGTCGTGCAAAACACAGACTAAGGAGGAAAACATATACTACTCAACATTTGTTAAGGATCACTTTTATTCTTTATTCTTCCATATAATTGTATTAGAAATTAAGTCACAATAACGACATTAATTTCATTGATACTTCAACAATTCCGCAATTTGAATCGAGTCATGAGATCACATGACCATACACAGCCCTAAATAATTTCATGTAAAATAGAAATACCGCTATTTGTTTCAGCAAGACATTTAGAGTGGTATATTTAAAATGACTTTAATGTGCGTTTATATATTACAGCATTGCAGATGCCCAACAAGGTGCAAATGATGACGCATTTGACCATGGTATGTATATACTACATATTAATCTGTATTTATCTCTGGGTGTGGTTCACGTCCATACATAAGTATTTTACCCTATATAATGTTGTATGTTTTGGTGTAACTGAGTGAACGTTCCTATGCTCATGATAAAGTATACATTGGCTCATATCAATCCTCACCTTCCCTCCTGCAACCACTCCCTTAGCTCATGTCTACCCGCAATTGCCTCCAGCACAAAAAAAAACCAACCGTCATATATAGCCTTACACGTGTTGAAAGTGATGTAGTCACACAAACAAACATTAACAAACAAATCATTTCATCGCTTAATTTCATTTTATTTCAAGCTAGATACATATACATTTACAGTCTTTGAATTAAACGTTTCGTGTCACCAGCCCAAATTCTTATATACTCAATGAAAACCCATACATTTTCCTTTAGCCCCGACTACATTTATAAATGAAAAAAACAAACGTTTTACAATACGCATACATTCTCAAGAAGATATCGAATAGAATGTACCACATATTATCATAGAATGTACCACATATTATCATAGAATGTACCACATATCATAGAATGTACCACATATTATCATAGAATGTACCGCATATTATCATAGAATGTACACATATTATCATAGAATGTACCACATATTATCAAAATGTTTGACATATTCGCCTCTCACCGCTGCGGGTTCGAATCCCATTGGGAACTCGACTTGTGAGGAAGTGTCGATTCTTACGGATGGCGGGAGGTGTACAGTACTGGTTCTCGGAAAAAATCGACCGTTATATATAAACTTGCATGTGCTGAACATGACGCAAAACACCAAACAAACATTTTTGAATATCATAAATTGACTTGTTATCGATACCGAACTAATATAGGATCTTTGCCAGTTTGGCTTATATCAAATGGGGTCCTTATAAATTGTTTATATGCACATACTGGATAAATATATCTGCCCATCTCTATTATTAACTGACTCTCCATGGAATTGATACCTACTTGTGGGTATATATTTCCACAATTTTCTTTTTTTGTCTACATTGTTGAAGGGTTCACCTATTCCTATGCAGTCATAACCTTGCCCATCCGCATTCCAGCTCCCACCCACTTATTTATTTTCTTTGAAAGTCCTATTTCCCATTTGTTGATTTTGCTCATGGATACCTCTGATACTTCCTTAAAACATGCTTATATGAAGAGCTGTGCCTAGTCTCTGATTTTAAGGAGGGTGTATTTGTGTTGTTTTCTAAATTGTTTTCTCATTTGAAGAAGAAAGCGAAACACGAGTCAATTTTTCGACAACGAAAGTGCGGACTTTTAGTCATTTAAAAACTTCTGAAATTTAATTGTAATACAACTGACATCATTGTTAAAATGTTAATACAGGTTTTTATTATATGCTTCATTATTATCAGGATATTTTGTGACGGAGCAACTGCAGACACGGCCCCGGCGGACACCGCCTTCCCCACGTAAGTACCATCAGTGTATTTTGAGGGCACTCTTAAGAAATTATTAATCGCCTAACATAGCAAATGTTGTCAAGCGTTATTGGCATTTTACTATACTTTCAACAATATGATATATCAGCTAATTGATTTCTGTGCCCAAATTAGTTGTGAATATGTATATTTTTAAAATGCAAGTCCAGTTTGATTATAATTTAATTCTGGTATATATTGACACGAGTTGTGTATAGTATCAAAAATACAGGTTAGTCGTACAATGGTTCAGGATCAATTCTAGTAAATATGAACAAAGTTGTGAACCTTATCTTATGTACGTTAATATGAACAGAGCCATAAGGCCAGTAGAGCTAAAAATAAAAAAAATAAAAATTATGAATAGTTGCCGCTCAGAAAACCGTTTGAGATACTTTTTCCATATTTGCATTTCCATATAACATGCCTAGTATCCAATTCAGGTCCAGGTACATCAGGTGAATCTATCAAGCCCAAGTTGAAGCCGTCACGCTTGCCAAGAGGCGGTAAAGGTGAGTAGTCTAGAGATTTTTGGCTAAATGCCTGTTCAGTGTTAATGTATACAGTCCCTCCTCCACAATACAACTTGTTCGAGACTTAACCCGGGACCAAAGGTCGAAAACGGTAGCAAGCACTTTCCATTACCATTCATAAACACTATCAAACCGAGACAGCAATATTTTTTTTGTATTATCGAGTTCGGCGATTTCCAATTTTCTCCTTTCATACTCTTTTTTTTTTTTATATACGTACCGGTTTCAAATGGCCGCTGCGGGTTCAAATCCCACTGGGAGCTCGACTTGTGAGGAAGTGTCGATTCTTACAGATAGCGGGAGGTGTACAGTACTGGTTCTACCCAGGAAAAGTGGGTGGTCTGCCTCCACCATAAAAAGACGACCGTCACATATAACCTTACATGTGTTGAAAATGACGTAAATCACCATACAAACAAACAGCTATACGCTAAAGACATTTAATAGAACTAGAAAAATAAGCATCATTGTCTTACATGTTTACAACTACATGACAGCCGTATATTCCGACCAGAGTTCGATTGAATACGTTCGTGCAGCTTTCAGTATGCATACATCTACATGACGGACACACTTTCTAATGATTGAAATGGCCTTGACCGGCCTTGTTCGTTTAGTCCATTTCTCATACAATATCTGCTAAACAGCATTTGCACTTTAGCATACATACTGCAAGACGGTAAACCAGAAGGTCAGTGCAGTGCAACCAGCCTTGAAATTTATCTGAGGCAAATACCTTACTATGATGAAGGAGGAGGAAGTGTCGATTCTTACGGATAGCGGGAGGTGTACAGTACTGGTTCTACCAGGAAAAGTGGGTGGTCTGCCTCCACCACAAAAAATCGGCCGTCATATATAACCTTACATGTGTTGTAAACGACGTAAACCGCCATGCATACAAACAAACAAACCAAACCACGCTGAAGGAGTCCATGGGCATGCCCCCGACTTCGCTCGATTTCTACATGCGATTTTCAAAGCGCATTTTCATTAAGAATATTGAAATCAAGACATTGTATGTCAGTAGTTAATTAATATCAATATGAAGGTTATTTTATGTGAAATGTGTATCTTCCAAAAAGTCTTCAGAGGCAGCTGCCTTGGTGGGCCGTAGCTACGAGCCAGGCAGCTGCCTCGGTGTGCCGTAGATATGAGCCTGCACTGTGAATGACCCACTTCAACTTTGACATACTTGATTTTCTCCATGTATTGTCAATTAAAGCCGAAGATCATTCAAACATCCCAAGATATAAATATATTATTGATGCATAGAAACCAACAATTAGTAATAATTAGAATAGTGATTATGGTAGTCTGTGAGATTTTCAAAAATCGAGATTGTCGTGTAATACACACATTAATTACCAGTTGTTGTTTTTTTTTAAAAATCGAACCATTTTTCCTCCACTTTCAGCAAGCAGTACACCTAGGCCACCAGACAGCATGCAACGCATGGTAAGTCAAGAGAATTGTGGAATTGTTATCTCGTAACATGTCTTGGAGACGAGCTACCACGGGGATATTTATTCATTATTAAGCATGCATAAAAACAAGGAAAGTGACATGCATAACAGCAATTTCATACCTAACTGTAAATAGAGGCGCATGTTTCAAATTAAGGCCTCCAAATGTGTGTATGTAAATGCCAGCATTAATTTCTGTTCACCCAAACCACTTTTCCATCACACAATTGATCGTCGGATCTCATCCTCTTTTTCAATGTTGTTTACTGTTTTTTCTTATGCAAAATAAGCTGACTTATATGTATAACATTATTACGAGATGGAGTATTCTAGCAGGCTTGGTCTTGAAGATTGTGTCTTATTTAAATTATTAAATCCGCTTTATTCGCATGTTACTTTCGCTTGGTTATTTTTGAAAATGTTTGGTCGGAAAAAAAATCGGAAGACTTGGCAGTTTGACACGGCAGTTTAAAAAACAGGACGTATTATGGTATAGGGTTGTCTGTCCATCCATAATTGCGTATTCTGCGCGTTAACTTGGGAAGCATTACAACCACCCTTGTGATACATTGCCCTTGGTAACAGTGGTGGTGGTGGGGGAGTGTCAGTAGGTCAAAGATCAAGTCGCCGTGACTTTAAGCAGATAAGCTTAATTCCTCACACTAACGTCTAACATATATGCAACTGCATGCACATTTGTTGCAATATCATAGATCGAGGTCACCATGATCTCATACGGAAATACGCACTCTTGAGGTATAAAACGCATTCTCATAAACTTCATTGGTATGTTATCCTTGGTAAGAGGAAGATTTTACCTGCTTTTGAGGTCAAATGTCAAGGTCATTACGGTATCATATGAACAACCCTTTCCGCTCGAAAACTCAAGAAGTATAACACCCGAACTCATGAAATTACATAGTTGAATTTAGTGAGAGGAATAACCCTTTTTGCTTTTGGGGTCAGTAGTTTAGTCACCAAGGTCACGTATTGATAATAACGCAATCCTGAAAAAATACTTTAAACACAAGTGACAGTTTATTCCCTTTTCCCTTAAATAATATTTTGCTTTTGATGGGCATATTATGGACTGTTTGCTGTGCTCTTGTTTGGTGTTGAATCTAATACTTATGTATACGATTATTTTAAAATCAATTGCTGCCAGTTGTTTATACAAAAGAAGAATTTCTTATAGCCTTCTTATAACTTTGAAATATCACAAACAAGAAGGTATTACAGACTTGAAACATTATAAAAATAAAGATTGATTTCTACAACTTTATCTTGCTGACCAGAAGACAATGAACCAGCATAAAGCCAGCAACATTCCACCATTTTGACCAGTTATGTCCATTTAACAATAAATAGCCTAAGACTATTTCATATATCGGACAACTTGAATTTAACTTGACTGAATTCTAAAGTCGCACCAACAGCTAAGGTCATATAAAGAATTTCCAGCTTTCATTGGTGGTTGGAAGACCCCGGGTGTCTCTCCGCGCAATTTTCGTGCACGGGTGGGCACCTGGGTAGATTCACCGACGTTTCGCGAGCCAGATAGATTTATTTACATAAATATTCCTTGTCCCATGATGGCTCTAACCTCCGGCTATTTCCGACACTTCAGAGACTCTTAACCATTCGGCCACGTACGCCGCACGGACAACTTGAATATGTATTCAGATTTTGAGATTATGTCATTCATTATAGACTTTGAGTCAACTCTAGCCAATTTATTGACTTTTGCAGATGACCAGGAAAAGATCCCGGGAGTCGTCCTCCAGCGAGGAAGATGTAGTGAGTTTCATCTTGTTTATACATTTAAGGCAGAATATGAATAACACTGATAGGTATCCCTGCAAGCAGGTCATTACACATTACAGGTAAATGTCACTTTGATATAATGGCATAAATGCCACTTTGATATAATGGCATAAATGCCACTTTGATATAATGGCACAAATACATTAAATATATATAAAAACACCTGCTTTTTGTTCGAGAATTTTGCAGATTTTTATACAGGCATGTATTTCAGATGCTTCTCCAGTATGGCTGCAACCATGTTATTGTTTTTATTCACAATAACATATTGAAAGATTATTGCTTTAAAAAATACCTCATGCTTCATTTCAGAACAAAAAACGAAAGAAGTAGAAGTAGAAGTGGAAGTGACATTTACCTGTAAAGTGAAGCTGCCAGTGTATGCAATCTGAATACATTTTGAACAAGTAAGGTCGCTGTATCAAAGAAGTTAACACTGCCACATTCAAACTTAAATAAAACATCTAACTAAACAGTTCATATTATTTAATAATAGCGTTTTATTACGCATATAAAATAATAAGTAAATAAATAAGTAAATAAATAAGTAAATATAAAGTAAATAAATAAGTAAATATAAAGTTAGTAAATAAATAAGTAAATATAAAGTAAATAAATAAGTAAATATAAAGTAAATAAATAAGTAAAATAAATAAGAAAATAAGTAAATAAATAAATAGTAAATAACTAATTAAGTCAGTTAATAAGTAAAATGAAATGAATAAATAATAAATAGGCAAGTAAAAAAGTAGATAAATAAGTAAATAAATAAGTAAAAATAATAATATTAAGTAATAAAGACGTGAATAAATGATAAAACATATTATAAATATTATAATTAATTAATTTAATAAAAGCTATGAATAATTCCACTGAGCCATGTAAAAGACTCCTTCATTTCTGGATCGATCCCGGATGTCCTTTAGGTATGCTTTTCCTTTATGATGGTGTGAATGCTAATTACATCTCCTTGTCAACCTCTGGCTCACTCCACTCTGTAATTATTTGCAGGATGGACAAGAGCGGCCATTGTGTCTATACTTCCAATGTCTCTCTGAAGAAGAAGCTTTTGCTTGCGATTTATTGTGAATTTTAACTCTGAGATTATCTTTTTTTCTAAAGACCCCAGGCATAATTTTCTTCTCGATAATTAACCTTCGTATCAAATTTCCAAATATGTCATCTCGATCTAACCCGCGATTCAAACAACAGGAAAACATGGTTTTGCAATTGTACAGCAGTTTGGAAAAAAATATCTAGGAATCATTGATATATCATCTTCTTACAATAACGCTTATTACAATTACCTAGTCTGTAATACTAACTCCAATTAAAAAACGGTTTATAGGCAAGTCTTGGGGAAAACGCGAACATCTAATATGGTCAACGTTAATATGAATTGCCGTAACCATGGTAACCGTAAAACATCTTCTTTCGAGACATTTTGTCCCATGTTTAGGTGTTCTCAGACATTATCGTTATATCATACAACAATCAAATGTGTTTAATAAAGTCCCCGTGGTATTAGTGGCCTCTGCGATACACACACGGTCACCGCTTAATGCCCAGTTCACGTTTGGTATAGCTCATGGCAGGTAATTCATACACAGGGCCTTGCTGTGTTTTACCCGAAACTCAATATAATTACTGGCTTCAAAATGGAGGGGATGAGTGGGTGGGTGTTACTGGCCCATACCGGCTGTATAAATCGCATATACTTGAGTAATGGACAACACATTCACAATATACTCACTTGATGATCTCATTCCTTAACTGCATGCATTAACCTGTCGGATATTGAATCATCATTTTCATCTCAATAATACAATTAATCCAACAATTAACCTTAAACCTAATAACCATATTGCTAATGTGTCGTCCATTTACCCAAATATATGCAATTTATATAGCCTGTCTGGGTCAGTAACACCCACTAACGCACCGCTCCATTTTGAAGCCAGTAATTATATTGAATTTCGGGTAAAACACAGCAAGGCCCTGTGTATGAATTACCTGTCATGAGCTATATCCAACGTGAACTGGGCATTAAGCGGTGATCGTGTGTGTATTGCGGAGGCCACTAATACCACGGGGACTTTATTAAACACATTTGATTGTTGTATGATATAACGATAATGTCTGAGTACACCTAAACATGGGACAAAATGTCTTGAAAGAAGTTGTTTTACGGTTACCATGGTTACGGCAATTCATATTAACGTTAATTGCATACATTATTCCATGGATGGGGAAAGGTAATCCCATGTATTTTTCCCCATAAAAAGCCAAAAACAAAACGTCGAAAAAGCCTCACAAAAAGTCGCAGTATTCTTGTTTGGGTGTCTTTTGTTTAGGTACATTGTTCAATGCTAGAACATAATATCTAACATCCATAATTGCGAACGTATCTCCCATGTACTTCTCCCCATAAAAAACCACAAATCAACGTCGAAAAAGCCTCACAAAAAGTTGCAGTATTCTTGTTTGGCTGTCTTTTGTTTACATTGTTCAATGCTAGAACATAATATCCAACGCGAGACACAAAACTCAATGTACCGTGCATGTGTACTTCCGTCCTGTTTCATCCGTCCGTTTGTCCATCTGGCCTGAAACAGTGTCACATCTCCGTCTACATTCATTTATTTCAACAAAACCTGCTGGGAACTATTTATATTATGTCTAGTTGTACATAATTATGCTAAATTTGTTCCAGTTCAATGATGCCGGAATTATGGCACTTTAGTGTTTTTAAAATTGTGAAATCTGGGCCCTTCTTCTTTTCCAACATTTTACATACGGATGTCAATCAAACTTTCTGGGAATTATTTATATTATGTCTAGTTGTACATAATTATACAATGGTTCCGGTTCATTGATGCCGGAATTGTGGCACTTTGGTGATTTTAAAATTGTGAAATCTGGCCTCCTCTTCTTTTCCAACATCTGTATACGGATGTCAATCAAAACTTCCTGGGAATTATTTATGTCTAATTGTGTAAATCCTTTAAATGTTCCGATTCATTTATTCCTTCTGGAGTTGTTTTGGTACTTTTGTGATTTAAGCATGTCTGTCTCCAACATTTTCCTTTATTATCCGTACCCTGCCTACATTTGTACAGACTATGTCTCCCCATGCTTGCAACTGTTATTCATTCCGGTCTTTGGACATCGCCGAGTCCGATATTTATATACAGATATCGGTGGTACATTCTCAAATACTTTTTTCTTAATTTCGAATAGATGGTTCTTCTACTTCAGCCTTTAAAGGTTCAGAGTATATTTTAATCATTCTTAGGATATTGTCTGCTTTTTAATTTAATACGTCGACTGTAACTTGCTGCGACATGCTATATAACCTCTGCTCCCAACCAAATTTCATTTAGTCTATTTCGCCCATTGTTTAGGGCAAAGCATTTTGTTAGAAACTGGGACCATACTCACTGGCCATGTAGTTGTACCGAAAGAACTCTGATAGTTTCTTGTCCATCTTCGAAGGCTCATTTTTTCTTATATTTTCATTTTAATATAGAGTTCTGCTCACCCGGGGCTAGAGTGCGTGAACAGTAGCAAGCAGGGTTCACAACCGTTCATGAAGTCTCAATCAAGCCAAGACTGCCATATTGTTTGTATTTATCGTGTTTGGCGATTTCCAATTGTCACCTTTCATACCTTTTTCAACCAAACTTGCTGGGAAGTATCCATATCATATACGGTTTTGTATATGTAAGACAAATCGGGCTCTGCCATGCTGATATATTGTTGTCGCCAGTGCTCATGAACAGTCTCAATCAAACCGAGACTGCAATATTTTGTATGTGTCGTGCTCGGCCGTTTCCGAAGGTCCATTATCGTACTCTTTTCTTTTTTTTTTACAACTAGCTCATTGTTGCTGCAGTTTTGATTTCTAAAATTGCGAAGGAAAGATAAATGCAAAAATATAACAAAATAAATATCTAAACATACCGTAACCATTAGCAGTTTTATTGAAACATGTGAAGTGCTCTCTATTTCAGATCTTAAGTTTGCGTGGTGAAGGGGTTAAGAAATTGCATTGTAAACCTTCTCGCCTCTCAGCTTGTGTGTTGAGCTCAACTTGTAAGTTAGATTTAAGTGTTGATTCTTACGGATGGTGGGAGGTATACAGTTCTGGTTCTACCCAGGAAAATGGAGTGGTTTTTCCCTGCAGTGAATTTGTTTTTGCCTTTATCCCTTTTTTCCAGAGTCCGTGGCCATCCTGTGCAATACCGATTGACTCCAATCATATACCGATTTCCATGATGTAACACCCACTAACCCACCGCTCCATTTTGAAGCCAGTATATATTGAATTTCGGGTAAAACACAGCAAGGCCCTGTGTATGAATTACCTGCCATGAGCTATACCAAACGTGAACTGGGCATTAAGCGGTGATCGTGTGTGTATTGCGGAGGCCACTAATACCACGGGGACTTTATTAAACACATTTGATTGTTGTATGATATAACGATAATGTCTGAGAACACCTAAACATGGGACAAAATGTCTGGAAAGAAGTTGTTTTACGGTTACCATGGTTACGGCAATTCATATTAACGTTAATTGCATACATAATTCCATGGATGGGGAAAGGTAATCCCATGTATTTTTCCCCATTAAAAGCCACAAAACAAATCGTCGAAAAAGCCTCACAAAATGTCGCAGTATTCTTGTTTGGGTGTCTTTTGTTAAGGTACATTGTTCAATGCTAGAACATAATATCTAACATCCATAATTGCGAACGTATCTCCCATGTACTTCTCCCCATAAAAAAACACAAATCAACGTCGAAAAAGCCTCACAAAAAGTTGCAGTATTCTTGTTTGGCTGTCTTTTGTTTACATTGTTCAATGCTAGAACATAATATCCAACGCGAGACACAAAACTCAATGTACCGTGCATGTGTACTTCCGTCCTGTTTCATCCGTTCGTTTGTCCATCTGGCCTGAAACAGTGTCACATCTCCGTCTATATTCATTTATTTCAACAAAACCTGCTGGGAACTATTTATATTATGTCTAGTTGTACATAATTATGCTAAATTTGTTCCAGTTCAATGATGCCGGAATTATGGCACTTTAGTGTTTTTAAAATTGTGAAATCTGGCCCCTTCTTTTCCAAGATTTTACATACGGATGTCAATCAAACTTTCTTGGAATTATTCATATTATGTCTAGTTGTACATAATTATACAATGGTTCCGGTTCATTGATGCCGGAATTGTGGCACTTTGGTGATTTTAAAATTGTGAAATCTGGCCTCCTCTTCTTTTCCAACATCTGTATACGGATGTCAATCAAAACTTCCTGGGAATTATTTATGTCTAGTTGTGCAAATCCTTTAAATGTTCCGATTCATTTATTCCTTCTGGAGTTGTTTTGGTACTTTTGTGATTTAAGCATGTCTGTCTCCAACATTTTCCTTTATTATCCCTACGCTGCCTACATTTGTACAGACTATGTCTCCCCATGCTTGCAACTGTTATTCATTCCGGTCTTTGGACATCGCCGAGTCCGATATTTATATACAGATATCGGTGGTACATTCTCAAATACTTTTTTCTTAATTTCGAATAGATGGTTCTTCTACTTCAGCCTTTAAAGGTTCAGAGTAGATTTTAATCATTCTTAGGATATTGTCTGCTTTTTAATTTAATACGTCGACTGTAACTTGCTGCGACATGCTATATAACCTAATCTCCCAACCAAATTTCATTTAGTCTATTTCGCCCATTGTTTAGGCCAAAGCATTTTGTTAGAAACTGGGACCATACTCACTGGCCATGTAGTTGTACCGAAAGAACTCTGATAGTTTCTTGTCCATCTTCGATGGCTCAAATTTTCTTATATTTTCATTTTAATATAGAGTTCTGCTCACCCGGGGATAGAGTGCGTGAACAGTAGCAAGCAGGGCTCACAACCGTTCATGAAGTCTCAATCAAGCCAAGACTGCCATATTGTTTGTATTTATCGTGTTTGGCGATTTCCAATTGTCACCTTTCATACCTTTTTCAACCAAACTTGCTGGGAAGTATCCATATCATATACGGTGTTGTATATGTAAGACAAATCGGGCTCTGCCATGCTGATATATTGTTGTCGCCAGTGCTCATGAACAGTCTCAATCAAACCGAGACTGCAATATTTTGTATGTGTCGTGCTCGGCCATTTCCGAAGGTCCATTATCGTACTCTTTTCTTTTTTTTTACAACTAGCTCATTGTTGCTGCAGTTTTGATTTCTGAAATTGCGAAGGAAAGATAAATGCAAAAATATAACAAAATAAATATCTAAACATACCGTAACCATGAGCAGTTTTATTGAAACATGTGAAGTGCTCTCTATTTCAGATCTGAAGTTTGCGTGGTGGAGGGGTTAAGAAATTGCGATGTAAACCTTCTCGCCTCTCAGCTTGTGTGTTGAGCTCAACACCTTTATCAGTACTTATTGTAAGTGAGATTTAAGTGTTGATTCTTACGGATGGTGGGAGGTACACAGTTCTGGTTCTACCCAGGAAAATGGGGTGGTTTTTCACTGCAGTGAATTTGCTTTTGCCTTTATCCCTGTTTTCCATAGTCCGTGGCCATCCTGTGCAATATCGATTGACTCAAATCATATACCGATTTCCATGACGTACGCGATGTCAAAACAGATTAGAAGATCCCTGAACAAAAATCCAATATAGCCACCATTACACAAGATTGACCACACCTTAATAAAAATCTTTCAAGATATTCTGAATTAGTTTTGAGGTGCTGTTTCAGATCTGATCATTTAAGAAATAGAACATCGCTTACTGTGAATTATCGTTTAATATATCACGGTTTGGAGTTCAATTGTAAACAATAATTTCACGAACCCGAAGGGCGAGTGAAATTATTGTTTACAATTGAACGACAAACCGTGATATATTATAGATAATTCACCGTAAACAATGTTCTATTTCTATTATAATACCCCTAAAATGTGAAAATAACGCACACATCTGAAATCTTTCGCATTGCTTTGCTTAATCTCCTAACGTTGCATACGTTACAATGCACAATGCGCAATGCGTATTCTCCTTACGTCGCAAAAATTACAGTGATATATCGTTCAATAAAACGAGATATTTTAAACTAGGCTATATAGTGCGGGTGTATTAGAATACCATGGGTAATATCAAGTTGTTCATATCAAGTCCATGTGCTAATATTGGCTGAGCAATACATGTACTATCACCTGTTCGAGTTAGGTGTAGTTCACCACAGTTAATTCATACAGATGCCTTGCTGTGTCTTATCTAAAACTCGAGAGTTTATAATTAGTTTAAAAGTTGGATGGAAGACTGGAGTGATGTTCTTTATTGATCAAGACCCGGTATATGAATTACATATACTTAGTGTGTAAGTAAATGGACACTGCATTAACAATATGCTCATTTATTTGATAAGCTCATTCTTTTATTGCATGCATTAATCTATTATTCCACTCATGAGCTAAACCATCTCATTACTGTAGATGTTGAATCAACATTATAATCTCAATAATACAATTAATCAAACAATAAAACTAACCATAACCTTAAACCTAATAAAATAATTGAGTATATGTTAATGGTGAGTGCATACAAATAAGGTCTAAAGACTTTTCAATAATTTCCCTTTGAAGCTGGCAGACTTCTGTTTCTGGTGAAATATCAATGCATTCTGTATGAATTAACTGCCATAAACTACACCTAAGTTCAATAGGAACATGTGTATTGCTCAGCCCCATATTGTCGCAGCGACTTTACTTTGAACAACTTGATTGTCTGAAAAACCTTGTTGTTTTAAGAATTTGTTCAGAAAGATTCGTTAAAGAAACTAACCCGACAGATAACAGAAAAATTACACTACAAACCCTTTTATTAAAACTGATGTTCTGGTCATATATGTTTGCCAATTAAAAGTATAGGTTTATTCATGGTTATCAAAATACCCATGACTGAATATGTGTAAAATGAATTATGAATTGGTAACTCCTCTAATTCATAAACACTCCCGTTTTGTAGTTTGGCCTGACTGGTTCCATCCGTTTATATTCATTTATATTGTATAGTGTCTTCAGAGTTTGGATTCTCAGAATATATATATATATATCTCATTGTCAGTAGGTTTAGAAATGATTCTAATGTTGATCAATTTTGTGTATTAATAATGGTGGAGATTTGGATTGTGTATTAATAATGGTGGAGATCTTGGAGTGTGTATTAGTAATGGTGGAGATTTGGATTGTGTATTAATAATGGTGGAGATCTAGGATTGCGTATTAATGGTGGAGATTTGGATTGTGTATTAATAATGGTGGATATCTTGGATTGTGTATTAATAATGGTGGAGATTTGGATTGTGTATTAATAATGGTGGAGATCTAAGATTGGGTATTAATGGTGGAGATTTGGATTGTGTATTAATAATGGTGGATATCTTGGATTGTGTATTAATAATGGTGGAGATCTTGGAATATGTATTAATAATGGTGGCGATCTTTGACTGTGTTTTAATAATGGTGGAGATCTTGGACTGTGTATAATGGTGGAGATTTTGGATTGTGTATTGACCTCCAGTTAACATAATTACCATTAACAATCATAGTGCGTGGTCCAGTGGTAGAGCGCCGAACTCCGGATCGAGAGGTCGTGGGTTCGATCCTCCGCCGCGGCCACGTTATTTATCCTTGAGCAAGATAATTAATCCACATTGCTTAGTACTGGTTCTACCCAGGAAGCCATCGAGAGTGATTAATCTAAGTTGCAAGAACTTGTTTCGCAATCGATGTAAAATAAATATGTTTAAAACAAATAATAAAAAAAACAATCATGTGAAGTTAGGTCGAAATTCGCCAAGCCATGTCAAATCTACCCCGCTTACATTGCAAGGAAGATCTTGAACATAGGGAAATCTTATCCCATCTACTTCTCTAACATTTGTATACATGAGTTCAACTAAACTCCATATCATGTCTAGTTCTGTATAGTGCTATAAAGGTTCTGGTTCATTGATATCTGCCGGAGTTCTGGTGCTTTGATGATAATCTTGTCGCCCTCGTTACTCTACTCCGTTACCTCTACTCCGCCTCCAGTTGTATACGGAGTTCAACACAGTCGCTTATCCACATCATTTCTGCCGAAGTTCTGAGTCCACTGATGATTTTAACATAGAGAAAACCTTTTCACCTCTACTTCTGCAACACCATTTTTCTTTATCACGTCTACTTCATCTACATATGTATATGAACTTCAACCGACTTGCTGGAAAGTATTCACATCATGTCCAATTTGGCAGATCCTAAACTGGTTCAGATACATCGATTTCTACTGTGCTGATACATTTTTCTTTTCTACGTTATTTCCATCCATCATACACTATTCTTGCATATTCTTTTAAAGAGAGACGTATATTTTTCCCAAAATACAACAAATTCTAGTTATTCAATGAATGTCTTTATTACTTGGCCATATCAAAATGTGACTTCTCTGAAAAGAAATGAATTAATATAAGCTTTGATAAGCTTGTTTTCAGATCCTTACTATTATAATGTGTATATAATATACACTACTCAACATTTATAATCGGTCACCCAGGTTTTTTGAAAATAACACGAATAGTAAAAACTGGAAATCATCGATGCACATACCAAATACCAGGAAAAGTTATATGGCGCGTTAACAGGAATGAATGTGTCGGGCTCATCATCCAATTACATCTAGATAAAATAGGTAGAATGGGCCTGGAATCTTCTTACCTGTAAAACTGCAGAGTTGCTACAAATTTGTTAATAAACACTCCATTTACGATGGAGCCACGTTTCCACGTTTGCATACTGGGTGTGTGTTCTACCTCTCTGCATGTGTGTTTTTGAGATTGCAGTGGTCGTATTCTACCCCGTCACCCACATGAAGAGGGCTTAGAGTGATTAAAGCGTGATGTTTGTAGAGATAATCAATTACTTAAAAATAAATGTTAGTAAATACTGAAAAAGTCAAGCAGCCGATATATAGTTCCCATAAAGGACACAAATTGTGTCTTATTTAAATGTGTTGACAGTTTCTTGACATGTATTTTGGGTGGTTCAAAGTTGTATTATGTTACTGTTTTGTTTGCTATATGGGAACTGGTTCTTGGACACCTGTATGTATGGACTATTTTGCAATACAACTATTAGGATTTTAAAAGTGGAATATAATGTCACAGGCTACCTATATCAAAATGAGTTTATCTTGCCACCATGGATACTGCTGTTAGTCTTCATAAATGAAATCTGCAGAAATTCAACTTATAATATGAAAACCTATATTATGTTTTAAGACAAATTGATTCTTGGGAAAACAGTTTAAAAGCAATTAAGGTTATCTGGCTTACTGAAGTACTCTTTATCAAACTTTAAATAAAATCCATCAAAAGTTGCTTCAGTTAACATTCATTTATCACGTGACATGGCTTCTGTGAGTGTAATAAAGGCATGCCATATGTTCTGGTAATACACACGTTATACAGGTCGCACATGATTGTCATCTCCATCAGGATTTTAAAAAATGCTACACTCCAACATTGCTATGTTACACATTTATGTGGGGATAGAATATACTTGCAAACATGTCATTCAGTATCATAGGTATTGTATGTATCGAAACTGATTGTACTACACAGTTTTTTATGTTTTATGCTAACGGGTTGGGGGTTTAGACGTTTCTTTCTTGTTTATGGGAGTCTAGGTATGCTGGACATGATTTACCCAGGCTGCAACCTTTGGCATGGAATAAGCCCAAAGGTTGGAATGGAATATTCTTGTAAGCTTAACCTGTGTAAATCAGGGACTCTGGGACAAATTCAAGATTTGAGATTCGGTTGGGCCCGACCTAATCTCAATCTTGTATTTGTCCTTAAATCCAGAATTTTAAAATGGGTGGGGCCCCAACTATTCTTAAATCCTGGATTTATCCTGGAATTCCTTGCTCTCAGAAACCAGAAAGAACATCCCATTACCCAACCCTTGAACACTAAATCTGTAAGACAAACTAGATCAGTTTGTTTTTTACTGTAATGCTTATATTGAATGACACGTTTTTTAGGATACTAGTTTCTGCCATTATAAGCAACAGAAAGCAACGAGTGACATTACATTTTATATATACATTAAAGGCTGTTGAGCTGACTTTATGTTGAAATTCTAACAAAGTTATACAAAACGTGTTACTTGTGTTAGTGTTTGATATTAAAGATATATTGAGAATATTACACCGGAGGCCTTCACACGTGGATTTGAAATACGTCCGCTTCGAAACTGTTACGGTCTATATGAAACTGAACCATGTCTTGATGGATTTTACTTTTGTTAGGTGTCCATAATTATGGCAGATCACCTTAATTGCTTTTAAAAAAAATAATTCTAAGAAAACATGACGTAGCAATTTTAGGTTTTTTATTTAATAGTTGGAGTTCTGCAGCTTTCATTTAAATAGTGATTATGTGATGACTACCAGCAGTATCTGTGGTGACGATATAGTCATTTTGATGTAGTTAACCTTAGTGGCAACATTCGCTTCAAGTTTTAAAATCCTTATGACCGGGTTGCACAATATTCCATCAAAGCTTTAGAACCAGGTCACCCTTAGTCAAAATAAAAAATGACAACTTGGAAGAAAAAAAAACTAACACAAATTGTCAACACTGTGGGATTACGTCCTGGATTTCCCAAACCCACTCTCACAGGGCAAGGTACTGTAAAAATATGGTATCCTTCGGAGGGAATATAAAGTCATAGGTCCCATGTGCAGGGAGAGCTATACTATATCCACGTTAAAGATTTTGCTGAAACTCTGTGTTACCAGTGATACATAAAGTCTATAAACCCTTCCTCTGAAACAAATCTGCCTTGATCATCAAAATTGACTGTGTGCAGTATCAATTGAAAGAAAGTATAATATGTTTAATTTATGCATTTTGGTAATATCTGGGTATATACCCATCTTAATATGGTACAGAGTTGTATGTCCATCCGTACACAAGTACGCATTTCGCGTGATAACTTTGAAATCCTAACATTCGCCCTCACGAGCATACATACATTGTCCCTGATTAAAGTAGAAACCCTTGTAATGGGATTGGTATGTCAAAGGTCAAGGTCTCCAATACTTCAAATAGACATAAGAAGTCGGCGTGATAATGTTTAAAGCATAACCCCTCCCTAGTATAGCTTCATACACATTGCCTTTATAACCGAACTTCATAGTTCAATTGCAAGGTATATACACGAATATATGTAACAAAGTCATTAAAACTCTACCAGTCGGTGTTTTTTTGGCCCTGTCTTGGGAACCGTTGCGGTGTATCAACCAATCTGTAAAGGGTCTCTATGTCAAAGGTCAAGGAGACCATGACCTTGTATGGACATACACATTCCTATGTGCCATTATCTCATCTCACTCATCCCCACATTTCCTCTGTTCTCCAATGCAGAATGTTTCATTTACAAAATTAGTTGACAACGTTAACAAAACCTGTTTTGGCCAACAATTATTATTTTTTTCCGCCGCATTTGTTTTTTCGTATTTTGTTTATACTTCTGGTGCCAAGAAACACTGTTCTGCACTCCCAATAACAAATAGCCTCGTTCCTAATGTCTTGCTGGCCAAATACATCAAATTTCTCGGTTGTTGTTATTGTTGTTAGTTCTAAGGTTTTATGTCCCTCCGCTAGCAAAACGAATATAAGATGTCTTAACGGCATGGGAACAATAGTCTGCCTGTTAATCTGCGCATCGTTGTATCTGTGTTGTTGCTGTGTAGTTGCTTCAGTTGTGGAATGTCGTGCTGCTGTTGCTCTATAAAGGTTTAACTGTGACGGTGAGGGGCAGGGCCTGGCTTACATCCACTAATGGTGATGCTGTAGATTATATCCGCTACATTAGGCTGTGGTGGCGAATGATCCCTTTAAAGCCCACACCTGTCATGGCGGACTCGTGTGCCGCATGTACCAGCCACCGTCCGAACATATTCCTTTCTTCACGTCAATTACGCTGCAGCGTCGGTGCTCTATTTGTCCAAGTTTGGTGTAGCCAGCACCTAAAAAATGCTCTTATTTAATTTATTTCTGCAGCATTTGTTGGTTGCTAAATATGTATCTGATAAACATGTATCTGATAAACATGTCTCTGATTCATTTATACAACTTTACCAACTGACAGTTCTTTTGTTTTTCAAGTATTTCTTTTATTTCTTTCATTTGCATTGGTTTCACTTAAAAACTTTTCCTGTAAACTCTGCCTAGTCTATAAGACGGTCTGATTGTTTTTGCAAATGGTCAATGTCCTTTAGGGTTTTAACTGTCCTGTTCTTCACCTGTTCCAACTGCTCGATTGCAGATTTTCTTTTTGCTCTCATCTGTTCTACCTCTGACTAGGTCTCTTATTTGCTTCTAGCTGAGGCAGCACTATTAACAAGTTGTTATTTATTTCTACATTCAAAATCCCACCTGCTTTATGAATATGGTAACATATAGCCTTAATTGTCCCAGAAAATTAATTCAATTTATTTAAATTTGCCATTAATATTTTTCAAAACGGAATATATCTCGATCTCAATATATATTACTCTCAACGAATTATGTGATAGCACATTATTTACGCATGTGTTACATGAAAACACATTGACGGGTATGTCGGTATCTGAGACTTATTTGTCCAAACTCTGTTTTCGTCAAAAGTAAAACCCTTTTACTATCGCTAAATTCAACATACCTGGTGTCTGTATCCATTATCCATGGATATTTTAATATCCATTGTTTGTTGAACTTGTTTTTGCCTTTCTTACGACATTTCGGAGATCTGTCGTACTTCAATAAAAAATAAAAAAAATATCAAAATGAGCAGCAAAATGTGTTTTTAAGGGAGACAACTCCGTAGCGATTTGTTACCACTTCCATTAGTACTTCCCCGATTCATACTCAGTTATCAACATTTGTTCACAAATAAAAGCATTTATGTTTTATTTTAAATTTGAAGAATTGAATGTTTGTTTTTACGTTTCTTCATACTGCTTACCTACCGTTACATTACTTAATATGTTTTTCCAGTAGGAGTAGGATGACATTCCGGTATATTGCCGTACTTTTCCAGCAAAATGCTCATTTTCCAGTACTTTTCCAGCCAAACGCTCAATTTCCAGTACTTTTCAAACCAAACGCTCATTTTCCATTACTTTTCCAATCGATCTTCCCTGTAATATTAAGGACAACCTCCACCGTGGTCGTTAAGGCAAGACTCGTGGCTACGTGGTCATTTCCTCTTGGTCGTGACTCAGTTAACCAGTGTTCTATATTCTGGACAAAATCCAGTGTACATTAAGGTTAAAGGCATATGATTTCACGGTTATTTTCTTCCTTGGTAGTTAATTCATTTACCAGTGTTTCTTTTTTCTGGACAACACCCATAAGGGTTAGGACGTTGGGTTGACGTTGGCCTGACGTCAGTTTCTGACGTTGGATTGACGTTGGATTTAGGTTGAAAATGGAAGTTTTCTAGACGTCGGAAATCCGACGTTGGTTCAACGTCAGAAACATGACATTGGACTGACGTTGGATTTTGGTTGAAAATGGAAGTTTTTTAGACGTCAGAAATCTGACGATGTCTGACGATGAATAACACAAGTCATAATTATATGTGTGTGTTTAGTTCTATAATTTGAACTACAGGTAAATAAATTAAACTGTCAGGTTTGTAGTCTATCTACCACATACGCGTGCCAAAAAGGAAAACCCTCAGTGACACAGCATAATAACTGGACTTATATATGAACTTCACAATGATTTAGCTTATATTAGAAATAATCTAAACCTTTAAGTATCCTACTTAATTATAATACATGCCAGCACGATATTAATAACTAAAACAATACATTAATAAATCAACACATAAATACAGAAAAACATATATACCAATAAATAACCTTGTATTACACATTAAAAATACATAAATTAACATTATACATTATCTCCCTTTACATGCCCTCTCACATAAGCATGCATGCCAACGTCAGAACGACGTCGTACTCCAACGTTGTTCTGACGTCTTAAATCAGACGTTGTACCAACGTTGGATTTAGGTCGCCGACGTTGCGACCAAAATCCAACATATATCCAACGTTGATCCAACGTCGTGTGTTTGCTGGACAGTGTACATTGTTAGGCATATAGCTTCGTTGTCATTTTCTTTCTTGGTAGTTGATTCATTTACCAGTGTTTCTATTTTTGGACAACCTCCACAGTGTACATGGTCATTTCCGTTCTTGGTCACTGACATTAGAGTAGTGTCACCTGATATAAGTTTCCTTTTGCACAACTTGTTGATCACATCAAAACTATGTCCTGTTTAACTCACAGGTTCCTGAAAAAAATATCAAGGCCACATTTAAAACTCAAATGGATGATTTATAATGGCAGGAGCCCCGTGTGGTTCTCGGGCAAAGAATAGGGCCACTACAGATCCCGTTAGAGGGATAGTAGAACCCCTACCCCCAATTGATGTTCAATTTATGTTTTGTTCATGCTCATTAAAGGTAATAATAATAATAATAATAAAACCAATAATAATAATAACAGCAATAATAATAATAATAATAAAGCAAGCATATATATAAACCCAATAAAACAAATATATGGCACAAATAAAACAAAACAAAAAAATAAAACAATTACTAAAATACTAAACACATAAGGTATGTTGCCCCCGGTTGTGGCAGCCCATTACGTATGTGCGATTTGATTATTTTGCCTCAATGTTTATTTAAAACATCGAGGCAGCATTAAGTTTGATATTTCACTAAGTTTATCTTCTGAATTTATGGGCAGATCTTACTTTTCTTTCGCGTCTAACATGAGTATTGCATCATGACCGGTTTCTTTTAGTTCCATGTTTTGGCCGCAGAAAATTAGGTTAACACTCCTATAAGGATATTTTCAATAAAATCTGGATGATTATATGTTTATATAGGGCCTGATGCCGTTTTGGAAAATTATTTAAAAGAACAGTAACTTCTCAAGCTTAATGCCTTCTTACTTGTTCAAAGTGTATTCAAAAATTGCATATGTTTGCCTTTCGATGAAATCCTGCACATTTACACAAGTTTTGCTGTATATTCAAGTATCTACATAATATTGCCTTTGTATTCAGTTTGTCTTTGAATTCAAACATATGAACACGTGTTTCTCTTTATATTCCGTTAAAGTAGCTATCCCGCCAACAACAGTCAAATTTTACAATACGTGTACATCGTTTCTAAACTTACAGACGATGAGGTATATATCACCGTAAAAAAACAACAACTTTACTTTTAATTAGCTAATATTATACATGTTATATGACCTGAACAACTTGGTAAGAGTTTTGATAAACAGTTCTGCAGTGTAAATTTGACACTATTTGGCAGGTTAGTTCCTTTAAGGACCAATAAACATGATAAAGCTTTTGTATGAAGTCAACATCTTAAAGGGACACACAGCAATCTTGATTTTTTAAAAACTCACGGCGTCCCGTTAGTTTTTCTCTTCACTTGCAGTTATTCAATCATTAATAGTAATTGTTAGAATTGTTCAAAGCAAATTATTTTTACAAATTACTGACTTTCTATAATAGTGCATCAATAATATATTTAGAAATTTGGTGAAATAGTGAAGAAAATTGGTATCTCATTTTTTTATTTAATTATATGCAAGCAGTTTTAAAGTCAAAATGACGTAGGATAAGTAAATTAAGGAGCAAATTTTAATGTTTAAATAAAACTCAAGATTGCCATGTGTCCGTTTAAAATATAAAAGCAAGTTTTTCATTTTAAATGATGTTTTGGTTTAACTTTTGTTCTAAAAACAATAAAGCACTTTCAAAAACATTGTGCATTTTGTACAGCTAACGTGTTAATATGTTGCTGCCTTTCTTCATAAAGTTAAGTAAAAAGTATAATAAACTGCTGTTGAGGCTTGAAGAATAATTTCAAAGAGTATTCAAAGTACACAGTAAAATTGTAAACATTAGACTCTCACCCCGCTGCGAGTTTGACTCCCACTGGGAGATTTAGAGATTAATTTATTCATTTATTTTAAACCTGATTTTCCTTGTATTTACCTTGATATTAATTACGTGTGCGATTTATGAACATATATAGTAGAATATATAGAATACTAAATTTGTAACCTGCAAATGAAGGATTACAAAGCATTTAATCTAGAAGAATTAGTTGATGATAAATATTGCATAGGTATAATTTGCTAATGCAAGCTTAAATTTAATAATATTTTACCAAAACGCAATTCAAAATTACCAACACTCATTGTATGTTCATAGAATCCTGTTTATATTTTGAATGTATATGTTGTATGTGTGTATATAATTATGTAGTATCATATACATGTACATGTGTAAAATGTTTATTCTTTTTAACTAAATGTGTGTTATGTAATTGGGAAGCGCAATAGAATATTTTATAATTTTTGCGCTATATAAATGCCATGTATTTGTATTTGTTGTAACTAGTTGTAAGGTTCTTGTATTTTAATTGTACATATTGAAATGTGTAATAGTGAGTGCGTGTGTGTGATTAATCGAAGTACACATTTTTGAAGATCAGTGACCATGTTGTGAGTTTGTATCTATAGTGGGTTATGCTTTTAAAGAGGACTTGGTTACTATCCGTTGCGTTGTAAACCTTCGCCTCTCACTGCTGCGGGTTTGAATCCCACTGGCAGCTCGACTTGCGAGGAAGTGTGGATTCTCACGGATGGTTGGAGGTGTACAGTACTGGTTCAACCCAGGAAAAGTGGGTGGTCTGCGAAAGTTTTAAAATATTTTTCTTTTAGAATGTTTATCCAAAATTGCCTTTACATAATGATAAAGCAAAAATGGCCTCCAAGTCACAAAGAAATTCATCATTTTGCACAGTAGTATGTACTATGCGAGATTATGCACCAGGGTTATTTACAAAGAAATTCATCATTTTGCACAGTAGTATGTACTATGCAAGATTATGCACCAGGGTTATTTACAAAGAAATTCATCATTTTGCACAGTAGTATGTACTATGCAAGATTATGCACCAGGGTTATTTACAAAGAAATTCATCATTTTGCAAAGTAGTATGTACTATGCAAGATTATGCACCAGGGTTATTTACAAAGAAATTCATCATTTTGCACAGTAGTATGTACTATGCAAGATTATGCACCAGGGTTATTTACAAAGAAATTCATCATTTTGCAAAGTAGTATGTACTATGCAAGATTATGCACCAGGGTTATGCATTTTATGCCAAAATCCGTTCAAAATCTAAAGTAAATTCTATGTGTGAAACTGAACAACACAGTGCCAATACCATGTTTTTATGACATTTTTCTCATGAACTGGAACCTTTTTAATATTTTAGACGTCTAGAAAATGCCTCGTATGTATCCACTTTCAAATAGTTTGTACTGTGAATGTTATGATGGAGCCACGTTAATGCTACACAAATTAAGTTTCTTTGGAGATTAATTTATTCATTTATTTTAAACATTTTACCTTGATACTAATTACGTGTGCGATTTATGAACATATAGTAGAGTGGATAATAAATGTGTAACCTGCATAAGAAGGATGCTAAAGTATTTAATCTAGAAGAATTAGTACATATGATAAATATTGTATAGGTACTGGTAATGCAAGCTTAAATGTAATAATATTTTACCAAAACGCAAATTTAAAATTACCAACACTCATTGTACATATGTTGTAAATAGTTGTAAGGTTCTTGTATTTTAATTGTATATATTGAAATGTGTAATAGTGAGTGTGCGTGCATGCGCGTGCGTGTGTGTGTGAGTGTATGTTAATTGAATACATGCAAGTGTGGATCAGATTTGTAGTGTATCTGTATATTGGATCTATTATTATGGCAGAAAAAAAAAGAAAATATGATTGGCGTTTTTATTTTTATTTTCCCTGTTTTTCAAGTTTGCCTGAATAGTCCTAGAACACAGTAAGTTTCTCCAGTAAAGTATCGGACTACAAATATTGAAGTTATTGGTCGTAAGCGAAAGTATGTTGACAACAATCCAAAGGCCATATATCCGACACTATAGGTGCGATCTAGCTGGTCATCAAACTTGGCCTAAATATTATGTCCATAAACATTGTCCTAATGTTTCATCAAGATCTGACTACAAATATTTTGAAAAATCCATGGGCCATAACTACCGCATTATAAGTCTGATCTGACTGTTTATGACCATATCTAGGTCAAGTTTGATAATCATTGTCCTATTGGTCCGAAACGAAAGTGGCGACTGAACAACAGAAAAGCAAATTCAATAGTCCTTCACGATCTGAAAAAGTATTTGGTGCCAATACAAATACAGGTGAACCCTCATAATGTCCTATAGTTTCATATGAAATGTGCACATGCATTATTGTTCGGGCGCTTGTTTCAGCTGAAGGTTTTTAAGACCAAATTCAATAGGACCTAAATAAAGTGTACTTCAGGGAAACACATTTTTAATGGTAAATAAAAAATACCTTACATTTTAAAATCTGTAGAGAAACAAAAATTTCACATGCAAACATTGTTTTGATAGGGCATTCTTCGATGTAAAATTCTGCTGCAACACAAATTTTAAAAATATGTTTTTTTTACAATGTTTATCCAAAATTGTCTTTAATGTGTTGAATAAATGTAAATTAAGACATTCAGAATGTTTTATAGCAAAATATTAGGGCTTACTGAAGTTATTTGAGAATTCTTAACTTTCTGCTGCCCCAGCAACCAGGAATTTACATGGAAAAAACACCACCAAAAAAGCATTTTGGCTGTAAAAATATTTATTTCTCAACCGAATTTGAAAAGTAAGGTATTTTTATTTACCACTAAATAATATGTATAAAATTGCTATGTTGTGTCGAAAAGCCTTTGGCTTAAACAAGTGCTCCGAACAATGCGTCGCATGCAAAGTTTGGTTGAATTATTATGAAAATGTTTGGACTGCAAAACCCGATGGCTCGGCGTATTTTTGTCGGTATAACTGGGTCTTTTGGACCCAGATAAATGACCTTGACAAACTGGCCTTAGTAAGTTTTCGTGAAGCAAAAAATTAGTATTTAACCCATATAATGACCTTCAGTGTGACCTTGACCGTTTATATTTTAGTATGGCCATGTCAATGTTGTCATGACAAGTATATATTGGAAGTTTGATGAAGAAATATCAAGAAATGCGAGTTATAGCCAACGATAAGTTTTCGTGAAGACAAAAATGAGTATTTAACCCATACGATGACATTCAGTGTGACATAAACTTTTATATTTAGTATGGCCAAGTCGATGTTGTGATGACCAGTATATATTGAAAGAAATGAGAAAGTTATAGCCAACTTTAATGCTGTAATATTTGTAACAATTATCGTTGTCAATAATTAATGTCTAGTTTAAATAGGTCTTAGTTTAGAGCATACCTACTAGCATTTGCAACTGATGATTTATTCCTATTTTCACTGAAATATATTATTCCTCCAGATTGCCCCCAGTCCCTTTAACTAGAAAGGTGTTATATACTGACACCTATTATTCTTCCAGATTGCCCCAGTCCCTTTAACTAGAAGGGTGTTATATACTGACACAAATTATTCCTCCAGATTGCCCCAGTCCCATTAACTAGGAGGGTGTTATATACCGACACATATTATTCTTCCAGATTGCCCCAGTCCCATTAACTAGAAGGGTGTTATATACTGACACAAATTATTTCTCCAGATTGCCCCCAGTCCCTTTAAATAGAATGGTGTTATATACTGACACATATTATTCCTCCAGATAGCACCCAGTCCCTTTAACTAGAAGGGTGTTATATACTGACACATATTATTCTTCCAGACTGCCCCAGTCCCTTTAACTAGAAGGGTGTTATATACTGACACATATTAGTTCTTCCAGTTTGCCACAGTCCCTTTAACTAGAAAGGTGTTATATACTGACACATATTATTTTTCCAGATGGCACCCAGTCCCTTTAACTAGAAGGGTGTTATATACTGACACATATTATTCTTCCAGATTGCCCCAGTCCCTTTAACTAGAAGGGTGTTATATACTGACACATATTATTCCTCCAGATTGCCCCAGTCCCTAACTAGAAGGGTGTTATATACTGACACATATTATACCTCCAGATTGCCCCAAGTCCCATTAGCTAGAAGGGTGTTATATACTGACACATATTATTCTTCCAGATTGCCCCAGTCCCTAACTAGAAGGGTGTTATATACTGACACATATTATACCTCCAGATTGCCCCCAGTTCCTTTAACTAGAAGGGTTTATATACTGACACATATTATTTTTCCAGATGGCACCCAGTCCCTTTAACTAGAAGGGTGTTATATACTGACACATATTATTCTTCCAGATTGCCCCAGTCCCTTTAACTAGAAGGGTGTTATATACTGACACATATTATTCCTCCAGATTGCCCCAGTCCCTAACTAGAAGGGTGTTATATACTGACACATATTATACCTCCAGATTGCCCCCAGTCCCATTACCTAGAAGGGTGTTATATACTGACACATATTATTCTTCCAGATTGCCCCAGTCCCTATCTAGAAGGGTGTTATATACTGACACATATCTTACCTCCAGATTGCCCCCAGTTCCTTTAACTAGAAGGGTTTATATACTGACACATATTATTCTTCCAGATGGCACCCAGTCCCTTTAACTAGAAAGGTGTTATATACTGACACATATTATTCTTCCAGATCGCCCCAGTCCCTTTAACTAGAAGGGTGTTATATACTGACACATATTTCTCCTCCAGATTGCCCCCATTCCCTTTAACTAGAAGGGCTTTTTATACTAACACATATTATTCTTCCAGACAGCCCCCAGTCCCTTTAACTAGAAGGGTGTTATATACTCACATGTATTATTCTTCCAGACTGCCCCCAGTCCCTTTAACTGGAAGGGTGTTATATACAGACTACTGACACATATTATTCCTCCAGATTGCCCCCAGTCTCTTTAATTAGAAGGGCTTTATATACTGACACATATTATTCTTCCAGATTGCCCCAGTCCCTTTAACTAGAAGGGTGTTATATACTGACACATATTATTCTTCCAGATGGCACCCAGTCCCTTTTACTAGAAGGGTGTTATATACTGACACATATTATTCCTCCAGATTGCCCCCAGTCCCTTTAACTAGAGGGGTGTTATATACTGACACATATTATTCTTCCAGATGGCACCCAGTCCCTTTAACTAGAAGGGTGTTATATACTGACACCTATTCTTCCAGATTGCCCCAGTCCCTTTAACTAGAAGGGTGTTATATACCGCCACGTATTATTCTTGCAGATGGCACCCAGTCCCTTTAACTAGAAGGGTGTTATATACTGACACATATTATTATTCCAGATTGACCCCAGTCCCTTTAACTAGAAGGGTGTTATATGCCGACACATATTTTTCCTCAAGATTGCCCCCAGTCCCTTTAACTAGAAGGGTGTTATATACTGACACATATTATTCTTCCAGATGGCACCCAGTCCCTTTAACTAGAAGGGTGTTATATACTGACACATATTATTGTTCCAGATGGCACCCAGTCCCTTTAACTAGAAGGGTGTTATATACCGACACATTTTATTCTTCCAGTTTGCCACAGTCCCTTTAACTAGAAGGGTGTTATATACTGACACATATTATTATTCCAGATTGACCCCAGTCCCTTTAACTAGAAGGGTGTTATATACTGACACATATTATTCTTCCAGATGGCACCCAGTCCATTTAACTAGAAGGGTGTTATATACTGACACATATTATTGTTCCAGATGGCACCCAGTCCCTTTAACTAGAAGGGTGTTATATACCACCACGTATTATTCTTGCAGATGGCACCCAGTCCCTTGAACTAGAAGGGTGTTATATACTGACACATATTATTGTTCCAGATGGCACCCAATCCCTTTAACTAGAAGTGTGTTATATACTGACACATATTATTATTCCAGTTTGCCCCAGTCCCTTTAAGTAGAAGGGTGTTATATACGGACTCATATTAATCTTCCATATTGCCCCCAGTCCCTTTAACTAGAAGGGTGTTATATACTGACACATATTATTCTACCAGCTTGCCACAGTCCCTTTAACTAGAAGGGTGTTATATACTGACACATACTATTCTACCAGCTTGCCACAGTCCCTTTAACTAGAAGGGTGTTATATACTGACACATATTAGTTCTTCCAGTTTGCCACAGTCCCTTTAACTAGAAGGGTGTTATATACTGACACATATTCTTCCAGATTGCCCCAGTCCCTTTAACTAGAAGTGTGTTATATACTGACACATATTCTTCCAGATTGCCCCAGTCCCTTTAACTAGAAGGGTGTTATATACTGCCACGTATTATTCTTGCAGATGGCACCCAGTCCCTTTAACTAGAAGGGTGTTATATACTGACACATATTAATCTTCCATATTGCCCCCAGTCCCTTTAACTAGAAGGGTGTTATATACTGACATATAATATTCTACCAGCTTGCCACAGTCCCTTTAACTAGAAGGGTGTTATATGCTGACACATATTATTCTTCCAGACTGCCCCCAGTCCCTTTAACTAGAAGGGTGTTATATACCTACATATATTATTCCTCCAGATTGCCCCCAGTTCCTTTAACTAGAAGGGTGTTATATACCTACATATATTATTCCTCCAGATTGCCCCCAGTTCCTTTAACTAGAAGGGTGTTATATACCTACATATATTATTCCTCCAGATTGCCCCCTGTCCCTTTAACTAGAAGGGTGTTATATACTGACACATATTATTCCTACAGTTTGCCACAGTCCCTTTAACTAGAAGGGTGTTATATACTGACACCTATTCTTCCAGATTGCCCCCTGTCCCTTTAACTAGAAGGGTGTTATATACTGACACATATTATTCCTACAGTTTGCCACAGTCCCTTTAACTAGAAGGGTGTTATATACTGACACATATTCTTCCAGATTGCCCCCTGTCCCTTTAACTAGAAGGGTGTTATATACTGACACTTATTATTCTTCCAGATTGCCCCCAGTCCCTTTAACTAGAACGGTGTTATATACTGACACATATTATTCCTCCAGACTGCCCCTAGTCCCTGTAACTAGAACCCAGTCCCTGTAACTAGAAGGGTGTTATATACTGACACATATTATTCCTCCAGACTGCCCCCAGTCCCTGTAACTAGAAGGGTGTTATATACTGACACATATTATTCTTCCAGACTACCCCCAGTCCCTGTAACTAGAAGGGTGTTATATACTGACACATATTATTCCTCCAGACTGCCCCCAGTCCCTTTAACTAGAAGGGTGTTATATACTGACACATATTATTCTTCCAGTTTGCCACAGTCCCTTTAACTAGAAGGGTATTATATACTGACACATATTATTCTTCCAGTTTGCCACAGTCCCTTTAACTAGAAGGGTATTATATACTGACACATATTATTCTTCCAGTTTGCCACAGTCCCTTTTACTAGAAGGGTGTTATATACTGACACTTATTATTCTTCCAGATTGCCCCTAGTCCCTTTAACTAGAAGGGTGTTATATACTGACACATTTTATTCTTCCAGATTGCCCCCAGTCCCTTTAACTAGAAGGGTGTTATATACTGACACATATTATTCCTCCAGACTGCCCCCAGTCCCTGTAACTAGAAAGGTGTTATATACTGACACATATTATTCTTCCAGATTGCCCCCAGTCCCTTTAACTAGAATGGTGTTATATACTGACACATATTATTCTTCCAGATTGCCCCCTGTCCCTTTAACTAGAAGGTGTTATATACTGACACATATTATTCTTTTAGTTTGGCACAGTCCCTTTAACTAGAAGGGTGTTATATACTGACACATATTATTCCTCCAGACTGCCCCCAGTCCCTGTAACTAGAAGGGTGTTATATACTGACACATATTATTCTTCCAGATTGCCCCCAGTCCCTTTAACTAGGAGGGTGTTATATACTGACACATATTATTCTTCCAGTTTGCCACAGTCCCTTTAACTAGAAGGGTGTTATATACTGACACTTATTATTCTTCCAGATTGCCCCCAGTCCCTTTAACTAGAAGGGCGTTATATACTGACACATATTATTCTTCCAGATTGCCCCCAGTCCCTTTAACTAGAAGGGTGTTATATACTGACACATATTATTCCTCCAGACTGCCCCCAGTCCCTTTAACTAGAAGGGTGTCATATACTGACACATATTATTCCTCCAGACTGCCCCCAGTCCCTGTAACTAGAAGGGTGTTATATACTGACACATATTATTCTTCCAGATTGCCCCCAGTCCCTTTAACTAGAATGGTGTTATATACTGACACATATTATTCTTCCAGATTGCCCCCTGTCCCTTTAACTAGAAGGTGTTATATACTGACACATATTATTCTTTTAGTTTGGCACAGTCCCTTTAACTAGAAGGGTGTTATATACTGACACATATTATTCTTCCAGACTGCCCCTAGTCCCTTTAACTATAAGGGTGTTACACTAACACTTGTGTCACCTGCTGTGTGCTCATGTGTCACCTTCCAGCAAGTATAATGTGCCATCCTTGATGAGTTAACGAGCAGGGCTCTGTTTATTCAACATCTTACGATAAGTCTCAAATTTTAAAGTCGTTCACTTTTTTCACCTAAGCATTCAATGTAGACAATTATGTGTGCACATAGTGCAGAAATATCACATGTATAAGAAAATGAAATGAAATCACGTTTGTTTGAAAATTGTAATTGATAATTAAGCATTTAAGAAATTGATTTACGACCAAATTGGTCGTAAGTTGTTTAATAAAACGGGGCCCAGATTTTTATGAACTGTTAAAGTAATGATCAGGAGGAACTGTTAGTTTCATGACCATAGGTCAATGATTTGCAAAGTTATAAGCCAAGTTAGGTTGCAGGTTAATGTTTTATTAAAAGGTGTAACGACATTTCTTTAGGCAAGATGAAAATGTGTGTGAAGTTTCATGAACTTAGATAAATACTTTTCAAAATTCCATACTGTTACGTTCACGTGAAATTTACATGAAAAAGGTAACAATTTATTAATGTGAAGTTCACATGAAACAAGAAGCCCAAGAGGGCCTGTAGACGCTCTACTTGTATGATGTGATTCAAAAACATAAACATGATAAAGGCCAACCCAAGAAACATGTTTCCTATATATAACTCTATGTAAACTTTGGGTTATCGTGGTGGCCATTTTGAATAATTTTGATTATTTGACGATAATGAAAAACACAAACTCGATAGAGGCTAACCCAAGGAACATGTATATGATATTTCACAGGAATGGAATAAGTAGTTCAGGAGATGTTGTTTGAAATTTCCTTAAATTTGACCTAGTTTTAGCCATGGTGGCCATCTTGGATGACTGGCGGCTGTGAAAACACAAATCTGAGAGGGACTATCCCAAATATCATTGTGCTTAAATTTCATCAAAATCCTTCAAGCGGTTTCAGAGAAGATGTAATTTTTAACCTTTTCCTATATAACTCTATGTAAATTTTGGGTCGCCGTGGCGGCTATTTTGATTATTAGACGATAACGAAAAACACAAACTTAATAGAGGCCAACCCAAGGAACACGTATATGATATTTCATTAGAATGGAATAAGTGGTTTTGGAGGAGATGTCGTTTGAAATTTCCTTTAATTTGACCTAGTTTTAGCCATGGCGGCCATCTTGGATGACTGGCGGCCGCGAAAAACACAAATCTGAGAGAGGCCCTTTGTGATAAATTTTCATCAAAATCCTTCAAGCGGTTTCAGAGGAGATGTCGATTTTATAAAATAGGTAACAGACAGACAGACGGACAGACGGACGAAAAGTGATCGCATAAGCCCTCCTGGATTGGCCAGTTAAGCTAAAAACAATAACATGACATTTAAACCATTAAAAAACGTAAATTTACTGTTAACGGAATTTCACGTGAAAAAATGATAAAACAGAATGTTTAGTTATCTTTTTTATTACATGCCATTTGATTTAAATACCATTATTATTTTATGCTTATAAGTGAGTTTCATTATTATAATGCCCATATCGTACTAGTACAAGTTATTTGATTGTAAACAAACAAAAAATCGGTTCAAATTTCCTGCCTGGAAATTATATTTCTTTTGCCATTATTTAATTATTTCTTGACATGATATTTAAAATGAACATAAACAATACAGACAGACTGTGATAAAAAGATAAAATTAAATTGAAATGGAGTAGGTTTTAAGGCGCACCAACACATGAAAGGTTATGTGGCGCATGACAGGAATGAGGTGCCAGACTAATTCTCCATTTACATCAAGATAAACTAGAACTGAAGCCACTTTAAGGCTAACAAATACTCCCTGCTCAAGGCTTTTACTATATGGGGAAGAATGTTAGCAGTCTTTGCTAATGATAAGAGAACAAAGTTGGTGCAAATTATATTATCATAAATTAGGTATAAGGCAGAAAACAATAATTATTGTCATAAAGATTTTTACAAATTATTAACCTTTTTTTTTTTGTACCCGATAGTTAAAATTTAGGTGCTAAATATGCAGATAAAAAGCGGAATTGGGAAAATATTATGACTGTCTTACCTAATCTTTATAAATGTAATAATGAAGTCTTCTGTTAGAGGCTTTTTTTTTCTTTTTAAGTAACAGTGGCATTGACCTTGACCCCAGTGACCCTAAAAGCAATCCCAAGCTTCCTTTCCATATAAGCTACCAATCCTGCAAGATTCATCGCAATACCTCATTCCTAGCAAAAGTTATTGAGCAAAAGCCATTTTTTTTTTTAAAGAAACAGTGACCTTGACCCCAAATGCAATCCCAAGCTTCCTTTCCATATAAGCTACTTATCCTGCAAGTTTCATCGCAATACGTCATTCCTAACAAAAGTTATTGAGCGGCAATCGTTTTTCTATTTTTATGAACAGTGACCTTGACCTTGACCCCAAGCTCCTTTCCATATAAGCTACCTACCCTGAAAGTTTCATTGCAATACCACACAGGGATTTTTTTTAAAAGCATTAAAAAAGGCTATTGTAACTCTTCTAGCTACAATTAGGGCTACCAGATGCCAAAACAATATGTGCAGGTCCACACCTTGTTCTACCACTTAACTTTAATTTAATCGGAAGAAAACTGTAGGAGTTGACCAGAAATGGAATTTTAAACAAAAATAGAAGGGTGATCCACAGAACACTTGTTGCCTGATGCGTGCTTACTTCACCAAGTACAATCTAACTTTAAAGTTTAAAAACAGGGTGCAATCCTTCACGAATTATGGAGCAGATTTGTTTTTTAATTGTTAAAGTTTATGATATGGGGCAAAACTCTGCATCAGATAATCAATAAGGAGGAACTGTATAAAGTTTCAATATTTGCCAAGTTATGAGCTAGCTAGGTTTACGGTTGCAGGTTAAAATTTTATGAAAACAGTCATAACTTGACTTGGTCAAAATTAAAGTCGGTGTTATTGGACATGTCAACGACATTGATTAATTGATTAATTGATAAAGAATAACTGCATAAAGTTATTGGACATGTCAACGTGTTCAAGAGGGATATACTCCGATAAACGGAACAGTCCGGCTGGGGACGTGTGCTGGGGACGTGTGTTGCTTAAGAACATTCAAACGAAACTTGTTTCGTATGTGAAGCTTGAACCAGGGACCGCCAAATATTTATATAACTTTTAAAATCTGGACGGGTTCTTTTATAGTCTTGAACATTTATTTATTTTAACTGCATACATTAAACAAATGTTTTAACAGTATTTTGGTCGACATGAAAACTACCAGGAAAATAAAAATATTCTTCACACCTTAAACAAGAGGGCCAAGATGGCCCTAAATCGATCACCGGAGTACTGGCACATTATCGAACTTCTTCAAAATTGTATGGTCATATACACTCTGTGCAAGTTTGGTTAAAATTGTTAAAAAAAATGTGGCCTCTGATGTGTTAACAACATTGATATAAAGGCACTGACAAAGTTTGGTAAAGATCAAATACAAAATGAAGGTGCTAGAGTGTAACACCTGGGGCAGGGCCAAATGTAACCCCAGAGCTACATGAGAGGTGTTTGCCTTGTGGTTTCAGAGAAGAAGATTTTTTAAGTTTTTCCCTATACAAGTCTATATAAAACATGACCCCTGGGGCAGGGTATAGTAAATGCAAATGATTAAACCTCTGGCTCTTCCAGTTTCAGAGAAGAAGACTAATGTTTTTCCTATATAAGCCTATGTAAAACTGTGACCCCTGGGGCGGGGTCATATTTGACACCAGGGTCACCATTTGAACAAACTTGGTAGAGGACCATAATCTTACAGTAAATGCAAAATGTTAAATCTCTGGCTCTTGTAGTTACAGAGAAGATTTAAAAAAAAAAAATCCTATATAAGTCTATGTAAAACTGAGACCCCCGAGGCGGGGCCAAATTTGACACAAGGGTCACCATTTGAACATACTTGGTAGAGGACCATAAGCTTATAGCAAATACAAAATATTAAACCTCTGGCTCGTGCAGCTCCAGAGAAGAAGATATTTTTCAGTTTTTCCCTAGACAAGACTATGTAAAACTGTGACTCCCGGGGCGGGGCCAAATGTGATCCCAGGGTCATCATTTGAACAAACTTGGTAAAGAACCATAATCTTAATGCAAAATATTAAACCTCTGGCTCTTGTAGTTTCATAGAAGTACATTTTTTCCCCCTATACATCCTTACGTAAAACTGTGATCCCCGGGGCGGGCCAAGTTTGACATCAGGGTCACCATTTGAACAAACTTGTTAGAGGACCATAAGCTTATATCAAATGCAAAATATTAAACATCTGGCTCTTGCAGTTTCTGAGAAGATGTTTTTCCTATATAAGTCTATGTAAAACTGTGACCCCCGGGGCGGGGTCAAATTAGACCCCATGGTCACCATTTGAACAAACTTTATAGAGGACAATAAGTTGATGCTACATGTAATACATTAAAGCTCTGTGCATTGTGGTTTCAGAGAAGAAGATTTTTTAAAGTTGTTTCCTATATAAGTCTATGCTATGAAAAACATGCAAAATCTCAATATACAAATTGCATCCCCGGGGCACAGGCATTTTTTAACCCCGGAGACTTCATTTGAACAAACCTGATAGTCTAGGCGTTGGAAATCATTTTAAAAGAAAACTGTTGAAATCTCTCCAGCGGTTTTTGAGAAGAAGATGTTTTAAGGTTGACAGACAACGGACGAAGAGTGATCCCAATAGATCACCTTGAGCCTATACTGCTCAGGTGATCTAAAAAGTGACTTCAGAACCATGTTAATAATCTCAACGTTATCTGTGGTATTTACAATACTTAGCAATCCAAACTGGCAATAATATAAAGGTGAAGGGGTATAAGGTGGGGACGGGGATGATTGCTATGGGAAAACGTGTGCATTGTGAACCATTAATCAATATAGAAAATAAACAAAGAATTGAATTGAATTAAATTGGGGTTTTAAGGCACACCAACACATGAAAGGTTATATGGTGCCTAACAGGAATGAACATGCCAGGCTCATCCTCCATGTACATCGAGATAAAATATGGAGAATGGGCCTAGAATCTTCTCACCTTGAATTGCAGAGTTGCTGCAAATTCTATAGCAGACACTCGATTTATGCTGAAGCCATATTATAGTTTTTCTGCCACTGCTCTAGTGATATGAGCAAGATTGTAGGGATCATGATCGATGAATACATGAGCATGAACAAAAAATTATAAAATAAACATGAATTTGGGGGGTTCTACCCCTCTGCAATCCCCTCCAACGGGATCTACAGTGGCCATATTCTTTGCCCCGTAACCAAACGGATCCACTGGAACAACACAAGGCAAATAAACAAAGAAGAAATTTGTGAAATGCACAAGGTATTATTATTTCGAGGAACAGTGGGTTGATAATAGAGATGTGCAGAGCTATATACTATGTGCACTATGTGCCTATGAACAATATCAACAACACGGAAAACTGTGGATAACAATTAAGGAATTGAATTGAATTGAATTGGATTTTATAGTCGCACCAACAGCTAAGGTCATTTGGCGACTTTCCAGCTTCCAATGATGGAGGAAGACCCCAGGTGCCCATCCGGGCAATTTTCGTGCACGGGCAGGCACCTGGGTAGAACCACCGACGTTCCGCAAGCCAGCTGGATAGCTTCCTTACATAAAGATTCCTAGGACCCTGAGGGATCGAACCTACAGTGGTGAGGGGAAAGTGATTGCTAGTCAGAGACTCTAACCACTCGGCCACGGACGCCCCCTAACAAATAAGGAATGGAATGGTTGGATGGGAGATGCAGTGATGACTGTGGTGGATAACATCTAGGGAATGGAATGGTTGGATGAGAGACGGTGATGACTGTGGATAACATCTAGGGAATGGAATGGTTGGATGGGAGATGGAGTGATGACTGTGGATAACATCTAGGGAATGGAATGGTTGGATGGGAGATGCAGTGATGACTGTGGACAACTAGGTAATGGAATGGTTGGATGGGAGACGGTGATGACTGTGGATAACATCTAGGGAATGGAACGGTTGAATGGGAGATGGTGATGACAGTGGATAACATCTAGGGAATGGAATGATTGGATAGGAGACGGTGATGACTGTGGATAACATCTAGGAAATGGAATGGTTGGATAGGAGACGGTGATAATTGTGGATAACATCTAGGGGATGGAATGGTTGAATGGGCGACGGTGATGACTGTGGATAACATGTAGGGAAAAGAATGGTTGGATGGGAGACGGTGATGACTGTGGATAACATCTAGGGAATAGAATGGCTGGATGGGAGACGGTGATGACTGTGGATAACATCTAGGGGATGGAATGGTTGGATGGGAGACGGTGATGACTGGATGTTCTAGGGAATGGAATGGTTGAATGGGCGACGGTGATGACTGTGGATAACATGTAGGGAAAAGAATGGTTGGATGGGAGACGGTGATGACTGTGGATAACATCTAGGGAATAGAATGGCTGGATGGGAGACGGTGATGACTGTGGATAACATCTAGGGGATGGAATGGTTGGATGGGAGACGGTGATGACTGGATGTTCTAGGGAATAGAATGGCTGGATGAGAGATGGTGATGGCTGTGGATAACATCTAGGGGATGGAATGGTTGGATGAGAGACGGTGATGATTGTGGATAACATCTAGGAAATGGAATGGTTGGATGGGAGATGCAGTGATGACTGTGGATAACATGTAGGGAATGGAATGGTTGAATGGGAGATGGTGATGACTGTGGATAACATCTAGGGAAATGAATGGTTAGATGGGAGATGGTGATGACTGTGGATAACATCTAGAGAATGGAATGGTTGGATGGGAGACTTTGATGACTGTGGATAACATCTAGGGAAATGAATGGTTGGATGGGAGATGGTGATGACTGTGGACAACATCTAGGGAATGGAATGGTTGGATGGGATATGGTGATGACTGTGTATAACATCTAGGGAATGGAATGGTTGCATGGGTGACGGTGATGACTGTGAATAACATCTAAGGCATGGAATGGTCAGATGGGAGATGGTGATGACTGTGGACAACATCTAGGAAATGGAATGGTTGGATGGGAGACGGTGATGACTGTGGATAACATCTAGGGGATGGAATGGTTGGATGGGAGACGGTGATGACTGGATAACATCTAGGGAATGGAATGGTTGAATGGGAGATGGTGATGACTGTGGATAACATCTAGGGATTGGAATGGTTGGATGGGAGACAGTGATGACTGTGGATAACTTCTAGGAAATACATTGGTTGGATGGGAGACGGTGATGACTGTGGAAAACATCTTGGGAATGGAATGGTTGGATGGGAGACGGTGATGACTGTGGATAACATCGAGGGAATGGAATGGTTGGATGGCAGACGGTGATGACTGTGGATAACATCTAGAGAATGGAATGGTTGGATGGGAGACGGTGATGACTGAGGATAACTAGGAAATGGAATGGTTGGATGGGAGACGGTGATGAATTTGGACAACATCTAGGGAATGGTAAGGTTGGATGGGTACGGTGAAGACTGTGGATAACATCTAGGGGATGGAATGGTTGGATGGGAGACGGTGATGACTGGATGTTCTAGGGAATGGAATGGTTGAATGGGCGACGGTGATGACTGTGGATAACATGTAGGGATGGAATAGTTGGATGGTAGACGGTGATGACTGTGGATAACATCTAGGGAAAAGAATGGCTGGATGGGAGACGGTGATGACTGTGGATAACATCTAGGGAATAGAATGGCTGGATGAGAGATGGTGATGGCTGTGGATAACATCTAGGGGATGGAATGGTTGGATGAGAGACGGTGATGATTGTGGATAACATCTAGGAAATGGCATGGTTGGATGGGAGATGCAGTGATGACTGTGGATAACATGTAGGGAATGGAATGGTTGAATGGGAGATGGTGATGACTGTGGATAACATCGAGGGAATGGAATGGTTGGATGGCAGATGGTGAAGACTGTGGATAACATCTAGGAAATGGAATGGTTGGATGGGAGACGGTGATGACTGTGGATAACTAAGGAATTGAATGGTTGGATGGCAGACGGTAATAACTGTGGATACCATCTAGGGAATGGAACGGTTGGATGGGAGACGGTGATGACTGTGGATAACTAGGGAATAAAATGGTTGGATGGGGGCAGATGGTGATGACTGCGGATAACATCTAGGGATGGAATGGTTGAATGGGAGATGGTGATGACTGTGGATAACATCTAGGGAATGGAATGGTTGGATGGGAGACGGTGATGAATGTGGACAACATCTAGGGAATGGAAAGGTTGGATGGGTATGGTGATGACTGTGGATAACATCTAGGGAATGGAATGGTTGGATGGGAGACGGTGATGACTGTGGATAACATCTAGGGTATGGAATGGTTGGATGGGAGACGGTGATGACTGGATGTTCTACGGAATGGAATGGTTGAATGGGAGATGGTGATGACTGTGGATAACATCTAGGGAATGGAATGGTTGAATGGACGACGGTGATGTCTGTGGATAACATGTAGGGGATGGAATGGTTGGATGGTAAACGGTGATGACTGTGGATAACATCTAGGGAATAGAATGGTTGGATGGGAGACGGTGATGACTGTGGATAAGATCTAGGGAATAGAATGGCTGGATGAGAGATGGTGATGGCTGTGGATAACATCTAGGGGATGGAATGGTTTGATGGGAGACGGTGATGATTGTGGATAACATCTAGGAAATGGAATGGTTGGATGGGAGATGCAGTGATGACTGTGGATAACATGTAGGGAATAGAATGGTTGAATGGGAGACGGTGATGACTGTGGATAACATCTAGGGAAAGGAATGGTCATATGGGAGACGGTGATGACTGTGGATAACATCTAGAGAATGGAATGGTTGGATGGGAGACTTTGATGACTGTGGATAACATCTAGGGAAATGAATGGTTGGATGGGAGATGGTGATGACTGTGGACAACATCTAGGGAATGGAATGGTTGGATCGGATATGGTGATGACTGTGTATAACATCTAGGGAATGGAATGGTTGGATGGCAGACGGTGATGACTGTGGATAACATGTAGGGGATGGAATGGTTGGATGGGAGACGGTGATGACTGTGGACAACAACAAGGGAATGGAATGGATTGATGGGAGATGGTGATGACTGAACACATCGTCTACGAAATGGAATGGTTGGATGGGAGACGGTGATAACTGTGGATAACATCTAGGGAATGGAATGGTTGGATGGGAGACGGTTGATGACTGTGGATAACATCTAGGGAATGGAATGGTTGGATGGGAGATGGTGATGGCTGTGGATAACATATAGGGGATGGAATGGTTGGATGTGAGATGGTGATGACTGTGGATAACATCTAGGGAATGGAATGGTTGGACGGGAGACGGTGATGACTGTGGCTAACATCTAGGGAAAGGAATGGCTGGATGGGAGACGGTAATGACTGTGGAAAACATCTAGAGAATGTAATGGTTGGATGGGAGACTTTGATGACTGTGGATAACATCTAGGAAAGGAATGGTTGAATGGGAGATGGTGATGACTGTGGACAACATCTAGGGAATGAATTGGTTGGACGGGAGACGGTGATGACTGTGGATAACATATAGGGAATGGAATGGTTGGATGGGAGACGGTGATGACTGAGGATAACTAGGGAATGGAATGGTTGGATGGGAGATGGTGATGACTGTGGATAACATCTAGGGAATGGAATGGCTGGATGGGAGACGGTGACGACTGTGGACAACATCTAGGAAATGGAATGGTTGGATGTGAGACGGTGATGACTGTGGATAACATCTGGGGGATGGAATGGTTGGATGGGAGTCGGTGATGACTGGATGTTCTAGGGAATGGAATGGTTAAATGGGAGATGGTGATGACTGTGGATAACATCTAGGGAATTGAATGGTTGGATGGGCGACGGTGATGACTGTGGATAACATGTAGGGGATGAAATGGTTGGATGGTAGACGGTGATGACTGTGGATAACAGCTAGGGAAAAGAATGGTTGGATGGGAGACGGTGATGACTGTGGATAACTAGGGAATTGAATGGTTGGATGGCAGACGGTGATAACTGTGGATACCATCTAGGGAATGGAATGGTTGGATGGGAGACGGTGATGACTGTGGATAACTAGGGAATAAAATGGTTGGATGGGGGCAGATGGTGATGACTGCGGATAACATCTAGGGTTGGATGGGAGATGGTGATGACTGGATAACATCTAGGGATGGAATGGTTGAATGGGAGATGGTGATGACTGTGGATAACATCTAGGGAATGGAATGGTTGGATGGGAGACGGTGATGAATGTGGACAACATCTAGGGAATGGAAAGGTTGGATGGGTACGGTGATGACTGTGGATAACATTTAGGGAATGGAATGGTTGGATGGGAGATGGTGATGGCTGTGGACAACATCTAGGAAATGGAATGGTTGGATGGGAGACGGTGATGACTGTGGATAACATCTAGGGGATGGAATGGTTGGATGGGAGACGGTGATGACTGGATGTTCTAGGGAATGGAATGGTTGAATGGGAGATGGTGATGACTGTGGATAACATCTAGGGAATGGAATGGTTGAATGGGCGACGGTGATGTCTGTGGATAACATGTAGGGGATGGAATGGTTGGATGGTAGACGGTGATGACTGTGGATAACATCTAGGGAATAGAATGGTTGGATGGGAGACGGTGATGACTGTGGATAACATCTAGGGAATAGAATGGCTGGATGAGAGATGGTGATGGCTGTGGATAACATCTAGGGGATGGAATGGTTTGATGGGAGACGGTGATGATTGTGGATAACATCTAGGAAATGGAATGGTTGGATGGGAGATGCAGTGATGACTGTGGATAACATGTAGGGAATAGAATGGTTGAATGGGAGACGGTGATGACTGTGGATAACATCTAGAGAATGGAATGGTTGGATGGGAGACTTTGATGACTGTGGATAACATCTAGGGAAATGAATGGTTGGATGGGAGATGGTGATGACTGTGGACAACATCTAGGGAATGGAATGGTTGGATCGGTTATGGTGATGACTGTGTATAACATCTAGGGAATGGAATGGTTGGATGGGAGATGGTGATGACTGTGGATAACATCTAGGGAATGGAATGGTTGGATGGCAGACGGTGATGACTGTGGATAACATGTAGGGGATGGAATGGTTGGATGGGAGACGGTGATGACTGTGGACAACAACAAGGGAATGGAATGGATTGATGGGAGATGGTGATGACTGAACACATCATCTACGAAATGGAATGGTTGGATGGGAGACGGTGATAATTGTGGATAACATCTAGGGAATGGAATGGTTGGATGGGAGATGGTTGATGACTGTGGATAACATCTAGGGAATGGAATGGTTGGATGGGAGATGGTGATGGCTGTGGATAACATCTAGGGGTTGGACGTGAGACGGTGATGACTGTGGATAACATCTAGGGAAAGGAATGGCTGGATGGGAGACGGTAATGACTGTGGATAACATCTAGAGAATGTAATGGTTGGATGGGAGACTTTGATGACTGTGGATAACATCTAGGAAAGGAATGGTTGAATGGGAGATGGTGATGACTGTGGACAACATCTAGGGAATGAATTGGTTGGACGGGAGACGGTGATGACTGTGGATAACATCTAGGGAATGGAATGGTTGGATGGGAGAAGGTGATGACTGTGGATAACATCTAGGGAATGGAATGGCTGGATGGGAGACGGTGATGACTGTGGACAACATCTAGGAAATGGAATGGTTGGATGTTAGACGGTGATGACTGTGGATAACACCTGGGGGATGGAATGGTTGGATGGGAGTCGGTGATGACTGGATTTTCTAGGGAATGGAATGGTTGAATGGGCGACGGTGATGACTGTGGATAACATTTAGGGAATGGAATGGTTGGATGGGAGATGGTGATGGCTGTGGATAACATCTAGGGGATGGAATGGTTTGATGTGAGACGGTGATGATTGTGCATTACATCTAGGGAATGGAATGGTTGGATGGGAGATGCAGTGATGACTGTGGATAACATCTAGGGAATGGAATGGTTGAATGGGAGATAGTGATGACTGTGGATAACATCTAGGGAAAGGAATGGTTGGATGGGAGACGGTGATGACTGTGGATAACATCTAGAGAATGGAATGGTTTGATGGGAGACTTTGATGACTGTGGATAACATCTAGGGAAAGGAATGGTCGGATGGGAGAAGGTGATGACTGTGGACAACATAGGGAATGGAATGGTTGGATCGGAGATGGTGATGACTGTGGATAACATCTAGGGAATGGAATGGTTGGATGGGAGATGGTGATGACTGTGGATAACATCTAGGGAATGGAATGGTTGGATGGCAGACGGTGATGACTGTGGATAACATGTAGGAGATGGAATGGTTGGATGGGAGACGGTGATGACTGTGGACAACAACAAGGGAATGGAATGGATGGATGGGAGATGGTGATGACTGTACACATAATCTAAGAAATGGAATGGTTGGATGGGAGAAGGTGATGTCTGTGGATAACATCTAGGAAATGGAATGGTTGGATGGGAGACGGTGATGAATGTGGATAACATCTAGGGAATGGAATGTTTGGATGGGAGATGGTGATGGCTGTGGATAACATCTAGGGGATGGAATGGTTGGATGGGAGATGGTGATGACTGTGGACAACATCTAGGGAATGAAAAGGTTGGACGGGAGACGGTGATGACTGTGGATAACATCTAGGGAATGGAATGGATGGATGGGAGATGGTGATGACTGTACACATAATCTAAGAAATGGAATGGTTGGATGGGAGACTTTGATGACTGTGGATAACATCTAGGGAAAGGAATAGTTGAATGGGAGATGGTGATGACTGTGGACAACATCTAGGGAATGAAAAGGTTGGACGGGAGACGGTGATGACTGTGGATAACATCTAGGGAATGGAATGGTTGGATGGGAGATGGTGATGACTGTGGATAACATCTAGGGAATGGAATGGTTGTATGGGAGACAGTGATGACTGTCGATAACATCTAGGGAATGGAATGGTTGGATGGGAGATGGTGATGCCTGTGGATAACATCTATGGAATGGAATGGTTGGATGGGAGACGGTGATGACTGTGGATAACATCTATGGAATGGAATGGTTGGATGGGAGACAGTGATGACTGTGGATAACATCTAGGGAATGGAATGGTTGGATGGGAGATGGTGATGACTGTGGATAACATCTTGGGAATGGAATGGTTGTATGGGAGACGGTGATGACTGTGGATAACTTCTATGGAATGGAATGGTTGTATGGGAGACGGTGATGACTGTGGACAACATCTATGGAATGGAATGGTTGGATGGGAGACGGTGATGCCTGTGGATAACATCTATGGAATGGAATGGTTGGATGGGAGACGGTGATGACTGTGGATAACATCTAGGGAATGGAATGGTTGGATGGGAGATGGTGATGACTGTGGATAACATCTAGGGAATGGAATGGTTGTATGGGAGACGGTGATGACTGTGGATAACATCTAGGGGATGGAATGGTTGGATGGGAGATGGTGATGACTGTGGATAGTATCAAGGGAATGGAATGGTTGGATGGGAGATGGTGATGACTGTGGATAACATCTAGGGGATGGAATGGTTGGATGGCAGACGGTGATGTCTGTGGATAACATCTAGGGAATTGAATGGTTGGATTCGAGACGTTGATGACAGAGATGAGAGGAGGTGTCGTCTATAAACTCAGAAACATATTGTAAAACAAAACTGTTGGGTGGCAGTATATGTGGTGTAACAAAGAAACATTAATGAATTTATTTATTGTTTAAAAAATAGGGCCACCACTGACCATGCACACACACGAGAATTAATATGTTTTGAGCTGCCCTAGGTTAAGGATACCTAGGAATCGGGGAGTCCAGCCCTATTCTTACTATCGGATAGATGTCTAGGGTTGGTTAACATTTGCACAGGATAGACTTTGATACACAGAACCGTCGTGAAGAACCTATCCTCTTATCGATGCAAAATGCAGCATATTTAAGAAAACCAAGCACCGAAACTCCACTGTTACTGATCCAATCTGGCTGGTTTTCAAACATTTCCGAGCTTTCAATGAAATCAACAATTTAGCCAAGCTGGTAAAGATCATATGAAAAATAAAGACCCCATCCCTTAATGAGGTTAAAGTGAACAGACGAAAGACAACTCCCATTCCATAAGCGCTGCTCACCTTCGGCCAGTTGAGCTAAAAAATGGTTGCCACTTTACTTGCCCATCAATATCCTTAATACATATGCCAAATATCATGAATATATCTTAAGGAGTTAATCTACAACCAACTGTTCCTGCAGATAAGATATAAAAAGATAATGGCCACCAATACGGCCATGTTGGATCTGAGCGAGAGAGAGAACATAAGCCCCTCATTTCTCTTACCAACACGCTGAATTTCATATTTCTTTATAGTGTCAAACCTAATAGCCCTTATCTGGAATTGGTCTAAATGGGTTTTGCACGTGCCAAATATTGTAGGAGTTGAAGTTGTTTTACCTACATCATGTGACCGGTAAACTCCATGAGCGACATATTCGAGAATAAGTATATTAAAAGACTGTATCACCTCTATGGTCATTGTAACGCCTTTTTCTAAAATATAAGTCGAGATAACAACTATCAGTATCTTAACAAATACAGGAGCCAAATTAATACGGCAAATTGGTTTATATTAGTGTCGGAGATATTAAACAAGCTGATGGAAGATTTGCTATCACATAAGCAATATTGACCTTTGGCATGTAGAGCTGAAAATTACTGAAAGTATTTTTGGAAAATCTTTCTATAACAAAAATCTCAGATCCATTTTTTAGCAGGGTTTGTGTCATATCATTTCATCTGGCGGCGTTGGCATGGAGGTATGTCGTAGCGGACGCCGGGCGTGACCTATATTTCACCCAAAGTAGGCCACAGTGGCCCGAAATTATGTACGTGATGTTGGAAATTCCTGCAAGTAACGAACAAGATAACAGTAAATGAAAATCGGACGCCAAACTGACACACATACACTTAGACAACATTGTGATCACTAAGCCGAGATCCGTAACAGGCTCGATTAAAATCGTCTTCTCCAAAATCTCTTCTCCAGAACGGCAAGATAGATTTATATATGCCGAAGGCTCAATGTGATCTACTGAAATCACTATTCGTCCGTCGTCCGTCCGTCCACAGACCTAAAAATAAGTCTATGGTCTGTCGTTAACTTTTGCTTCAAACGACATCTCCTCAGAAACCGCTTTGTTAATTTTTACCAAATTTTATATGGATGATACGGAGGTCACTGCATTTCAAAGTTGTACAAATAAGATCAATGTGACATCCAAGATGGCCACCATTACCATATATGGTCATCTTCTGAACAAAACTCTGAAACCACAAGGCACAGAGCTCTCATGTATTACATGTAGCAAATTTGGACTCGCCCCGGGGTCAGTTTTATATAGACTTATATATAGAAAAATGTAAACAACCGTCTTTTCTGAAACTACAAGAGCCTGAGGTTTATTATTTTGCATTTACTATATGCTTTTACAATATTTACTATAAGCTTATTTACTATATTTACTATAAGCTTATGTTTCTCTACCACGTTTGTTCCAATGGTGACCCTGGGGTCACATTTGGGTTCGCCCCAGGGGTCCCATGTCTTACATAGCCTTATATAGGTAAAAACTTGCAATATCTTCTTCTCTGAAACTACGAAAGCCAGAGGTTTAATAATTTGCATTACTATAAGCTTATGATCTTTAAATAACTTCTTGTACACTGGGAACCGAGGGCCTTGGGTTCAAATTGCACTGGAGGTAAACTTTTTTCTTCATTTTTATTATTGTTAGCTCTTTGGATGCATTGTTTTGTTTAATATTTCTTAAGTTTGTAATGTAATTTATTTATTTATTTATTTATTTTTTTGTTAGCATTGGGTCATGGCTTCAAATTTCAGTTGTGGGTGTTGTGTTTTGTACTCGTAAAAATGTATTGAAGGGAATTTAATGATGAAATCTCTTGATATAAGAGTACCGAGAGCATCCACAGACCCTCTTTTTCTTTATTATTATTAATGATCGCTAACCCCTGAACTATCAAGTTTGCTTGGGGTCCAACGTTTTTATATATATACATGCTGCATGTTATTAAAATTGATCGTTGGCTACTTAACTATCCAGTCTGTGTTGTTTGTTTTTGTGAATTGAAAAACAAGAGGCCAATGACCTTGATGCTATCCTGATATATTTTGATAGCTAAATCAGCCATGGGAACCTGTGAAGTTTTATGGAAATAGATTCAGAGTATAGTCGCCACGACTTTTTCCTATATGATTCTATGTAAACAACAGCCATGTTTGACATCGAATCAAAATAATTTTGTTTAGGATGAACTACATGTCAGGCCAGTCATTTTAGTAAAGGTTCCAAATCAATACTACTGATGGTGTTTGAGAAGTAGTCATCAAAAAGTCGTATTATATCAAAATCTATTTATAGCTATGGTGGCCATCTTGAATAAACGGCCAACCTGGCTTTTACCTAGGACAAACTAGACATCAAGAGCAACATTACTGTAAAGCTTCATGAAAATCCGTGAAGTAGTTTCAGAGGAGTAGTCACCACAAGTCTTTCCAATATAATTCTATGTAAAAAAAGATGGCCGCTAGTGGCCATGTTTGACATCGAATCTAAATGAATTGTGTTAAGGACCAACTACATATCATGCCAGTCATTTTAGTAAGGTTCTAAGTCAGACCACTTTATGGTTTTTAAAAAGTAGTTGCCACAATCTTATATTTTTAAAATCTATGTTTAGTTGTGGTGGCCATCTTGAATTTCGCCAACCTGGATTTTTTTTACCAATTAGACTTCACGTGCAACATTCCTGTAACATTTCATGAAAATTCATCATGTAGTTTCAGAGGATTAATCGCCATAACTCTATGTAAACAAAGATGGCCACTGGCAGTCATGTTTGACATCGAATTATCGTCTATCATTATAAACCTGAACTTGCGTCTATCATTATAAACCTGAACTGTTATGTGCTTAACACTGTGATATTAATAGTAAAATATGCTGTATATTTGTATGAGCTCTAAACTGATATAAATAATTAAGTTTTCATTAATTAAGTACTATTTGTTTTATATAATGCAGAATTAAATATGTTATAACGTTCTTAAAAGTGTGCATCATATTGCCAACGTCTTAACCACCCATATAAGATCCCATTGGAAATAAGCTTTCCAGCTCTATGGGCTATCCTTGGGTTAGAAGATCCCTTTGAATGTAAATTATTTACTTATCAAAACTTATTTCTGTTTTTATACAATGAAGTAAATGAATATTATAGTCCTCAAAAACAGTGATAACACATTTTAAAACTAAATTGAAAATGGAAAGTGCATGACCCTAACTTCTGTGATAAAGCAATAATAGGCCAACTTATAGTATATTTCAGAAAATGAAGGCCCATAACTAAAGTGTAAATTGTCCCATCTGGCTGGTTTTGAACTTGTCCGAGCTTTCATTGATATCAACAATCTGGTATAGTTTGGTAAAGATCGGATGAAAAATGAAGGCCATATCATGTTAAAAAGGAAACATATAGCCGTTTTAACTAAATCAGGGGTCATAATTCCGAACTGGCCGAGTTTTTAATTCGTCCAAAAAAAGGAAGGTGCTAGAGAGTTGACATCAAAAATTAACGGATGACGGACGGACGGACGACGAACAATTTAGACCATGGCATAAGTCCTAAATGGGGAATGAGGCCCTAGCTTCCCTGTCAGTGTACAAGAAATAGTTTTTTTATGATGGCCATCTTGGATGTTGTGTTGTATTCTTATTTTAACAAATTTTAAAAACATTTACCTAAGGATCATCCGTGTGAAGTTTGGTCAAAATTGACCGGTCGGTTTCTGAGATGTAGATTATTTTTAAGATTATCCCTATATAAGTCTATGTAACACATGCGACGCCTGGGACGGGGCCAAATGTAACCCCTGTATCATCATTTGAACAAGCTTGGTAGAGGACTATAGGCTTATAGTAAATGCAAAATATTAAACCTCTGGCTCTCTTAGTTTCTGATAAGAATATCTTTTACCTTTTTTAAGTCTATGCAAAACCTGTGACTCCTGAGTGGACCTATGAAAAATATGCAAAATCTCCATATACAAACTTTGGGCCCCTATGGCATGGCCATTTTTGACCCAGGGGATTTCATTTGAATAAAACTGATAGCAGTCATTATAAAAGAAAAGCTGTCGAAATCTGTCGCAGTTCTCGAGATGTTTTTTAAGGTTTCGACCATATATTGACCAAGCCATTTCTGAGAAGTCGTTTGAAGCTGTGGCTAATGACGGATGGCAGACGGAGTAATCCCAATAGATCACCTTGCGCCAAAGCCTTCGGCTCAGGTGATCTAAAATCTTCTCTTAAACTACAAGCCCTAAGGGTTTAATATTTTGCATACACTATAATCTTATGGTCCTCTATCAATTTTGTTCAAATGGCAGCACTGGGGTGAAATCTGGCCTAGCCTGCAGGGTCAGTTATACATACGAGTTATGAAGTAAAATCTTGTCAGCAGCACTAATCTGCCTACACCCTGGGGGTCACAGTTATACATATGAGTTATAATATCACATGATGTACCATAAGCTTCTTGTCCTCTATCAAGTTGTTCAAATAGAAACCATGGGTCAAATCTGGCTCCATCCCGGGGATCACATTGTACACTTATGTAGGGAAAAACCTTAAACTATTTCCTTCTCTAAAACCACAGTTGTACACTTACTGAAAATGAACAGACGGACACAACCAACCAGCATCAGCCCCAGTGTTCTACCATACCCATGGGGACATAGCCCCTGGGTCTTTAGCTGGAAATAGTTGAGATCCACATCCTTTAACCATACATACACTTACTGACCATGAACATCTTGCCTTGATACAATCATCCTACCAGCATCAGTCCAGGGGTATATCCGCACCCATGGGGACATAGCTCCTGGGTCATAACTTGGGAACTGTTGAGATGATGATCCATACCCTGTAACCATATTTACACTTACTGGGCATGAACAGACGGAAACAACCATCTAAACAAAATTGACCCTGGGATCCATCACTGCCATCTTGGAACATAGCCCCTGGGTCACAACTTGGAAACTGTTGAGATCCCCACCCTATAACCAGATATATAATTATATTAATCCAAAATAATTTAAGGACCATGTTTGGTTTTGGTCATTTTTTAAAGTGCTGTAATTGAACAATTTACTGTCTTTTTTTTCTCAGTTTTTAAGTTTAATTGTATTCTGTTACAATTGTTACTTTGTGGTCCGTAAATTATTTTGAGGAGTATATATACTTACTGGGCCTGAAACAGCACAGAAAGTTGCAATGACAAGCCACTGATTGCGTGATCTCATTCTGTTATGAAATTATAAGCTTGTTTGACAATGCCATTTTGGACCTCTTGTTTAGAGAATGGAAGCTTTATTTTTCACTTGAATTACTCTAAATTTGTACAACCAATTTGCTTCTGATTTTGGACTTGAATTTCCCTTTATGTCTAGCAAATGCCATTGACCTGTAATAGAAATGGACATAAATCTAGACAAGTTTTAATAAATTATACATTTATTAAACAAGACAAACACATTAAAGGGTGTACATCAGGCTTTTAGTGATGCTCTAGGAATCCAACTTAAATTTACAAAAAAAGTATTTTGACTAAACTACTAAACATAAAGAACGAGTCTAACAATGACCCCTTATTTACAAGGAAATGCTGACTCACTCGGATATGACATTGTTATCATGAATTGGAACATTTGTAAATATTTTGTTTCTTATGGAAAAGGTCTGATGTACCCTCTTAAATCAAAACAACATGATTATTTACATATAACATGTATAAGATATATATGAATGAAATGATTGTTTACATCCTGTTAACACAACATATGGTGTTACATTGTGACAGCAATCTCAAAGGGATATGAGATGAGGTATGAAGTTTCCCATCAGACTGTGTAATATAAGGTTTTATTGTATACTTTCATATTGTCCCGTTTAGTTTGCATTGAGCTAAGCGTGCAATATTCTACGATATTGCACGCATTGATATTGCACGGGAACTTTTGCTCGTGCTTGCTAAGAGCCGCGAAATAGAAATAAGGAACTACTTTCAAATAAAAATAACGGAATCCTTCTTATAGTGTCAACAAAAAAATACGAGTTTTTTTTCAACCTTTTATGGCAAAAATTGATAAAATAGTTCAAATGGTCACTCACCCACTGTTTTTAACGTTATCGAATACAAATGCAATAACCTATAATATTGTGACAATAAGGTTATATTGTGACAGCAATCTCAGAGATGAGATGAAGTTTCCCATCACACTGTGTAATATAAGGTTATATTGTGACAATAAGGTTATATTGTGACAGCAATCTCAGAGGGATGAAGTTTCCCATCAGACTGTGTTATACACTGTTATATTGCGACAGCAATCTCAAAGGGAGATGAGATGAAGTTTCCCATCAGACTGTGTAATATAAGGTTATATTGTGACAGCAATCTCAAAGGGAGATGAGATGAGGGATGAAGTTTTCCATCAGACTGTGTAATATAAGGTTATATTGTGACAGCAATCTCAGAGGGAGATGAGATGAAGTTTCCCATCAGACTGTGTAATATAAGGTTGTATTGTGACAGCAATCTCAGAGGGAGATGAGTTGAAGTATGAAGTTTCCCGTCAAACTGTGTAATATAAGGTTGTATTGTGACAGCAATCTCAGAGGGAGATGAGATGAAGTATGAAGTTTCCCATCAGACTGTGTAATATAAGGTTGTATTGTGACAGCAATCTCAGAGGGAGATGAGATGAGGGATGAAGTTTTCCATCAGACTGTGTAATATAAGGTTATATTGTGACAGCAATCTCAAAGGGAGATGAGATGAAGTTTCCCATCAGACTGTGTAATATAAGGTTATATTGTGACAGCAATCTCAGAGGGAGATGAGATGAAGTATGAAGTTTCCCATCAGACTGTGTAATATAAGGTTGTATTGTGACCGCAATCTCAGAGGGAGATGAGATGAGGGATGAAGTTTCCCATCAGACTGTGTAATATAAGGTTATATTGTGACAATAAGGTTATATTGTGACAGCAATCTCAGAGGGATGAAGTTTCCCATCAAACTGTGTTATATAATGTTATATTGCGACAGCAATCTCAAAGGGAGATGAGAGTAAGTTTCCCATCAGACTGTGTAATATAAGGCTATATTGTGACAATAAGGTTATTTTGTGACAGCAATCTTAGAGGGATGAAGTTTCCCATCAGACTGTGTAATATAAGGTTATATTGTGACAGCAATCTCAGAGGGAGATGAGATGAAGTTTCCCATCAGACTGTGTAATATAAGGTTATATTGTGACAGCAATCTCAGAGGGAGATGAGATGAAGTATGAAGTTTCCCATCAGACTGTGTAATATAAGGTTGTATTGTGACCGCAATCTCAGAGGGAGATGAGATGAGGGATGAAGTTTCCCATCAGACTGTGTAATATAAGGTTATATTGTGACAATAAGGTTATATTGTGACAGCAATCTCAGAGGGATGAAATTTCCCATCAGACTGTGTTATATAATGTTATATTGCGACAGCAATCTCAAAGGGAGATGAGATGAAGTTTCCCATCAGACTGTGTAATATAAGGCTATATTGTGACAATAAGGTTATTTTGTGACAGCAATCTTAGAGGGATGAAGTTTCCCATCAGACTGTGTAATATAAGTTTATATTGTGACAGCAATCTCAGAGGGAGATGAGATGAAGTATGATTTATTGAATTGGATTTTATAGTCGCACCAACAGCTAAGGTCATATGGCGACTTTCCAGCTTCCATTGGTGGAGGAAGACCCCAGGTGCCCCTACGGGAAATTTTCGTGCACGGGCGGACACCTAGGTAGAACCACCGACGTTCCGCAAGCCAGCTGGATAGCTTCCTCACATAAAGATTCCTAGGCCCCTGAGGGATCGAACCTACAGAGGTGAGGGGCAAGTAATTTCAAGTCAGAGACGTTAACCTCGGCCAGGGACGCCCCAGATGAAGTATGAAGATTCCCATCAGACTGTGTAATATAAGGTTATATTGTGACAGCAATCTCAGAGGGAGATGAGATGAAGTTTCCCATCAGACTGTGTAATATAAGGTTATATTGTGATAGCAATCTCAAAGGGAGATGAGATGAAGTATGAAGTTTCCCATCAGACGGTGTAATATAAGGTTGTATTGTGACAGCAATCTCAGAGGGAGATGAGATGAGGGATGAAGTTTTCCATCAGACTGTGTAATATAAGGTTATATGGTGACAACAATCTCAAAGGGAGATGAGATGAAGTTTCCCATCAGACTGTGTAATATAAGGTTATATTGTGACAGCAATCTCAGAGGGAGATGAGATGAAGTTTCCCATCAGACTGTGTAATATAAGGTTGTATTGTGACAGCAATCTCAGAGGGAGATGAGTTGAAGTATGAAGTTTCCCATCAAACTGTGTAATATAAGGTTGTATTGTGACAGCAATCTCAGAGGGAGATGAGATGAAATATGAAGTTTCCCATCAGACTGTGTATTATAAGGTTATATTGTGACAGCAATCTCAGAGGGAGATGAGATGAAGTTTCCCATCAGACTGTGTAATATAAGGTTATATTGTGACAGCAATCTCAGAGGGAGATGAGTTGAAGTATGAAGTTTCCTGTCAAACTGTGTAATATAAGGTTATATTGTGACAGCAATCTCAGAGGGAGATGAGTTGAAGTATGAAGTTTCCCATCAAACTGTGTAATATAAGGTTGTATTGTGACAGCAATCTCAAAGGGAGATGAAATGAAGTTTCCCATCAGACTGTGTAATATAAGGTTATATTGTGACAGCAATCTCAGAGGGAGATGAGTTGAAGTATGAAGTTTCCCATCAAACTGTGTAATATAAGGTTGTATTGTGACAGCAATCTCAAAGGGAGATGAAATGAAGTTTCCCATCAGACTGTGTAATATAAGGTTATATTGTGACAGCAATCTCAGTGGGATATGAGATGAAGGATGGAGTTTCCCATCAGACTGGGTAATATAAGGTTGTATTGTGACAGCAATCTCAGAGGGAGATGAGTTGAAGTATGAAGTTTCCCATCAAACTGTGTAATATAAGGTTGTATTGTGACAGCAATCTCAGAGGGAGATGAGATGAAATATGAAGTTTCCCATCAGACTGTGTATTATAAGGTTATATTGTGACAGCAATCTCAGAGGGAGATGAGATGAAGTTTCCCATCAGACTGTGTAATATAAGGTTATATTGTGACAGCAATCTCAAAGGGAGATGAAATGAAGTTTCCCATCAGACTGTGTAATATAAGGTTATATTGTGACAGCAATCTCAGAGGGAGATGAGATGAGGATGAAGTTTTCCGTCAAACTGTGTAATATAAGGTTGTATTGTGACAGCAATTTCAGAGGGAGATGAGATGAAGTATGAAGTTTCCCATCAGACTGTGTAATATAAGGTTGTATTGTGACAGCAATCTCAGTGGGAGATGAGATGAAGGATGGAGTTTCCCATCAAACTGTGTAATATAAGGTTATATTGTGACAGCAATCTCAGAGGGAGATGAGATGAAGGATGGAGTTTCCCATCAAACTGTACAGTATATATATTACTATACCCAGTGTATATATTACTATACCCAATTCAGTTTTTTATTTATTATCGCGTACAAATCAGATGTAATCTGGTCTCAACATATGTAAATATTCCTACGCCGCGCACCTTGCGACATCGGGACCGTTTCAAATACATTTTGAACTATCAAAATCATTATTTTCGGGAAAAGTTCAAAGAAATTGTTGTGGTCACCGGATAAATCGAATACAAGGTTAGTGCCGTGGATGGAGAAAGTTTATCTGGCTCGGCACGAAAACAGGAAGGTCGCGGTCTCGGTAAGCCGCGACCTTCCTAGTTTTCTTAGCCTCACCAGATAAACTTTCTCCATCCACGGCACTAACCTTGTATTCTCTATATACCCAGTGTATATATTACTATACCCAGTGTATAAATTATTATACCCATAGTACAGTGTATATATTACTATACCCAGTGTATATATTACTTTACCCATAGTACAGTGTATATATTACTATACCCAGTGTATATATTATTATACCCATAGTATAGTGTATATATTAATATACCCAGTGTATCTATTACTATACCCAGTGTATATATTACTATACCCATAGTACAGTGTATATATTACTATACCCAGTGTATATATTACTATACCAAGTATATATATTACTGTACCCTGTGTATATATTATTATACCCATAGTACAGTGTATATATTACTATATCAAGTGTATATATTACTATACCCAGTGTATATATTGCTATACCCATAGTACAGTGTATATATTACTATACCCAGTGTATATATGACTATACCCATAGTACAGTGTATATATTACTATACCCAGTGTATATATTACTATACCAAGTATATATATTACTGTACCCTGTGTATATATTATTATACCCATAGTACAGTGTATATATTACTATACCAAGTGTATATATTACTATACCTAGTGTATATATTGCTATACCCATAGTACAGTGTATATATTACTATACCCAGTGTATATATTACTACACCCAGTGTATATATTACTATACCCAGTGTATATATTATTATACCCATAGTACAGTGTATATATTAATATACCCAGTGTATATATTACTATACCCAGTGTAAATATGACTATACCCATAGTACATTGTATATATTACTATACCCAGTGTATATATTACTATACCCAGTGTATATATTATTATACACATAGTACAGTGTATATATTACTATACCCAGTGTATATATTACTATACCCAGTGTATATATTATTATACCCATAGTACAACGTATATATTACTATAGCCAGTGTATATATTACTATACCCATATTACAGTGTATATATTACTATACCCAGTGTATATATAACTTTACCCAGTGTATATAGTATAATACCCATAGTACAGTGTATATATTACTATACCCAGTGTATATATTACTATACCCAGGGTATATATTACTATACCCAGTGTATATATTACTATACCCATAGTACAGTGTATATATTACTATATCCAGTGTATATATTACTATACCCAGTGTATATATTACTATACCCATAGTACAGTGTATATATTACTATACCCATAGTACAGTGTATATATTACTAAACCCAGTGTATATATTATTATACCCATAGTACAGTGTATATATTACTATACCCAGTGTATATATTACTATAGCCAGTGTATATATTACTATACCCATATTACAGTGTATACATTACTATACCCAGTGTATATATTACTATATCCATAGTACAGTATATATATTACTATACCCAGTGTATATATTATTATACCCATAGTATAGTGTATATATTAATATACCCAGTGTATATATTACTATACCCAGTGTATATATTACTATCTCCATAGTACAGTATATATATTACTATACCCAGTGTATATATTACTATACCAAGTGGATATATTACTATACCCAGTGGATATATTATTATACCCATAGTACAGTGTATATATTACTATATCAAGTGTATATATTACTATACCCAGTGTATATATTGCTATACCCATAGTACAGTGTATATATTACTATACCCAGTGTATATATTACTATACCCAGTGTATATATTACTATACCCAGTGTATATATTATTATACCCATAGTACAGTGTATATATTACTATACCCAGTGTATATATTACTATACCCAGTGTATATATGAGTATACCCATAGTACAGTGTATATATTACTATACCCAGTGTATATATTACTATACCAAGTGTATATATTACTGTACCCTGTGTATATATTATTATAACTATACCAATAGTACAGTGTATATACTAATATACCCAGTGTATATATTACTATACCCATAGTACAGTGTATATATTACTATACCCATAGTACAGTGTATATATTAATATACCCATAGTACAGTGTATATATTACTATACCCAAAGTATAGTGTATATATTAATATACCCAGTGTATATATTACTATAACCAGTGTATATATTACTATACCCAGTGTATATATTACTATACCCATAGTACAGTGTATATATTACTATACCCAGTGTATATATTACTATACCCAGTGTATATATTACTATACCCAGTGTATATATTACTATATCCAGTGTATATATTAGTATACCCATAGTACAGTGTATATATTACTATACCCAGTGTATATATTACTATACCCAGTGTATATATTACTATACCCATAGTACAGTGTATATATTATTATACCCATAGTACAGTGTATATATTACTATAGCCAGTGTATATATTACTATACCCATATTACAGTGTATACATTACTATACCCAGTGTATATATTACTATACCCAGTGTATATATTACTATATCCATAGTACAGTGTATATATTACTATACCCAGTGTATATATTACTATACCCAGTGTATATATTACTATACCCAGTGTATATATTACTATCTCCATAGTACAGTATATATATTACCATACCCAGTGTATATATTACTATACCCAGTGTATATATTACTATACCCAGTGGATATATTACTATCTCCATAGTACAGTGTATATATTACTATACCCAGTGTATATATTACTATATATTACTATACCCAGTGTATATATTACTATACTCAGTGTATATATTACTATACCCATATAGTACAGTGTATATATTACTATAACCAGTGTATATGTTACTTTATCCCTGACCACTCGCATTTCTGTCATAATAAAGAGGTCACCTAATAAACTTGTTGATATCCTGTCACTATCCAGTCAATAAGAACGGAACTACTTTCGACCTAGTTTCTGACCTTTTGACTGTTGCAATGATTACAAATTTTACTACGTGTGTAGGAACCGTAGTAAAATTAAATTCGCAATACAACCACAGTACTGTACAGTATATATTTATTATATTTTTATTGAAGGTATATAAAATACATATAAAATAAAGAAGAAGAATAGAAATATAATTAAAAATGTTTTACAAAAAATATTCTTGTCTACAGTTATTTCACCCATTATTCCTGGTACTTCCACCTGATTTAGGCCGTCTGCTGCTGCATTCATATATTTGATAAAGCTACATTTCAACATGTCTGATAATTTGAGTCAAGCAACATTTGATGTTATTTGGGATGAAATTATGAGCAATGAGTCAGAGGAAGTTAAACCTGACCATGATTTCCTTAAACAATTTGGCCTTACAGAAACTGATGTGGATGGGGATCCATGGGAAATGGAGATGAGTGAGGTTGAGGTGACTGTTGAGGTTAAGGTGCCTGTTGGGGTGCGCATTCAGGGGCCTGAACTGAAACCTGACCAAATGCAAAATGCTGAATTTGAAGATTTATCTAGAGGTGATATAGATCAATAAATTGCAAATGAAGACAACAAAAACACCATGAAAAAAACTCTATTGGATGTTAGGAAATTTGAGAGGTTTTTGTTAACAAAAGGTGAAAATGAAGAAATGCACAAAATTGAACCGGACAGACTGGATGAGTATGTAGCAAATTTTGTTTTGTCAGCCCGAAAGAAAACTGGTGAGTAATATGAGCCATCAACGCTGAGTAACATGGTCTCGATGAGAAAAAGACATCGCTATCCTGTAAATATTATGGGTGGAAATGGACAAGCATTTTCTTTAACGAGGGATGCTGTACGTGCTAAGCAAAAATCATTAAAAAAGCTGGGAAAAGGGAACAAATCAATGGTGGCACAGCCAATAACTGATGCAGAAACAGACAGCTTGTACGAGCAGAAAGTTCTAGGAGGCAATGACCCACAAGCGTTACTGAACACCATGTGGCTAAACCAACTGTGTTCACTTTGGCCTCAGAGGAACAAAGGAAAACTATGAACTAAGGTAATTATTGTTTTTCCTACAGTACAATAACATTACGTGTATCATATCGACACAGCTTTTTTTACTGAACAATGCAGAACCCCATTTTTCCATGTATTTTATTCTTTTTTTTTTTTATAAAGAAAATGTTACATTTTACATGCCAATGACGTCGGCCACCACTTTATTATTTTTTCTTCACGGCATTAAATAATGACACATATACATCTAACGTTACACACTATATTAAAATGCAGAGAAAAGTTGATACGGTCACTCATTAAAAAAAGAGCAAATCTGCACAATGAATTTAAAAATAAAAACCAAAAGTAGCATAAACGATATAAGTTGTGTAACTTTGCCACAACTACTTTTTACCCTTTGTTATTGCTAATTCTGAGAATGGTTTAGAATTCCTTTTTTGTCCTCATGTTTTTACCCGATCCGTTTGGTGCCTTTTCATGTTTATACACACAAACAGTTAAATCGTCCATGTTGATGTTTGCAAAAACCATAATATTTTCTTCATCAGAGCTGATCTTGTAAAAATCACAGATCAGGCACTGATAAAAGTTGCAAGAATATATAATGGTTTGCTAATTCATTGAACTCTTTTGAAAGTATAAAATGAATTTACCTCTGCTTACAGATCTTAGCTACATTGGTATTTATATGCAAATCTAATGCGAACTGCATGCGTCATCAATGTTTAAATAATCCATAAAAACGCGCATAAAATGAGAAAATGTCCTTCATTAAACAGAATTTCAGTTGATCCAATGTCCTGAAACCAAGACACAAGTATGTCTCCAGTACTTCCACTTAGCTGCATACACCACAGTTTTTTGTTGTTTGTTTTGCAAAAATGGCTGAACATATGTCACTTGTCAGGCCAGTTATTCATAGACTACAGTGCTTTTAACAGGTCTATACACAGTATTTATTTGGTCCTTGCTATTAAAAAGTCTTTTGTAGTTTGAGTAATCCGCGAAAATAGTTGAAAATAGTTGATATATACACTATTCAACTTTTATAATCGGTCACTTTTCAAAGAATTATATTTATTTTTTAATAATTCATATATTCATGAAATTTTAACTGGTGTCGTTTAACAAATATCGCTAGCGATTTATAAAACTCAATCTGCCTTGATTGGACTAAAACCTTGTTGATAAACTTAATAAACAAATATTTGTATGTGGTTCAGTGATTTTCAGTTTTTAGTATTCGTGTTATTTTCAAAAAACCTGGGTGACCGATTATAAAAGTTGAGTAGTGTATATAATAAATAAGAAGAAAAATTAGCAGCATACATTTGATACTGAATTTATGTCACCAGAGAAAAAAAGGAAATGTGGTTAAAAAAAAATCGTTCGAATTCATGGCATGAGGGAAAACAAATGTTAAAAATGTATGCTGTTTCTTATTTTCTTTATCGTGAGCATAATGAGTTTTTGCATCGCTATTTCACAGTAAAACCGCAGTGTCTTACTCACAATCAGAAAAATTGTCCCACTTTTCATTCATCGATTGTTTTTTATCATTGACATTGATGTTATTTTAATGTTTTAATATACAATGCTGTTCTTCTAATTTGAGTACTGTTTTGCTTATTGCAGATGGGGCGATTTTCTTCTTCAGACTGCATCTGATGGCACTCAGTATCTAGAGCTTACAGAGCGCCAGACAAAAACCCGTACGGGCGAAAACACCAGAGATGTGCGTGCTGTAACACCGAAAGTTTATGAAAATAGGGATGATCCATCTCGTGATCCAGTGCGCATTTACAAACTGTATGCTATTAAGTGCCCGCATGGATATTCGGAAACTGAACATCCATTTTATATTGCCCCACTTACGGTTCCAGTTTCATCCCTTCAAGATAAATGGTATACAAAAATGGCAGTTGGTGAAAAGAAAATAGGGAGCCTCTTGAAGAACATGGCCATTAAAGGTTACTTGGATCCACAAAAAATGATAACGAATCATTCTGCACGGAAACATTTAGTGCAAAAACTGAGAGACCCTGGCATTGCACCAACTGACATTATGCAAATTAGTGGTCATAAAAACATCCAATCTGTCCTCAATTATAGTTCTAAGTCAGAGGTTAAACACAAGGAGTGTTCAAATTTGTTATCCACCCATAGGTCAGTGTCTAAACATGCCACTGCAACTGTCACTTCTCCTGTTAGTTATGAGCCATCTACTCCTTTCATTATCCCTGATAGGAATGCTCTCTCCTGCCTGTGCCAATCAAACACATGCATGCCAAGTTCAACGTTCCCCACCCACCAACGTTGTGCCAGTAATAGCGTCGCTATTTCTCACGCCACTGCAACTGTCACTTCTCCTGCTAGTTATGAGCCATCTACTCCTTCCATTATCCCTGGTAGGAACGCTCTCTCCTGCCAAACAAATACATGCATGCCAAGTTCAACGTTCCCCACCCACCAACCTGATAGTGATGGCGTCGCCATTTCTGAACATGCTGAAGTCCCGTCGCAAATTACCTCTAAAAATCTTGACACTCAGCTGCTTATGAAATCGCTGTTTGGTGGCGCAACTGTTAACATCACGAGTTTAAATGTGTATATGAAATGAATGATCCTTGTTATTTTGCTCTAACAGCTAAATAAGTCCAAAGTTGATAGATCCAGAAAACCAGAGTACACGGTACCAGTAGTTCAAGTTGCACACGTGTGCGGGTATTACATGTTATTTTGTTCTATTAAATATGAAGGAACAGACATTTGCTCTATTGTTGAATTTCGCAAAGAAATAAAAAATAAAAATGTGCTACATGACTTTCAGTTCTTCCCAATTCAGTTTTTTATTTATTATCGTGTACAAATCAGATGTAATCTGGTCTCAACATATGTAAATATTCCTACGCCGCGCACCTTGCGACATCGGGACCGTTTCAAATACATTTTGAACTGTCAAAATCATTATTTTCGGGAAAAGTTCAAAGAAATTGTTGTGGTCACCGGATAAATCGAATACAAGGTTAGTGCCGTGGATGGAGAAAGTTTATCTGGCTCGGCAATAAAACAGGAAGGTCTCGGTAAGCCGCGACCTTCCTAGTTTTCTTAGCCTCACCAGATAAACTTTCTCCATCCACGGCACTAACCTTGTATTCTCTATATACCCAGTGTATATATTACTATACCCAGTGTATATATTATTATACCCATAGTACAGTGTATATATTACTATACCCAGTGTATATATTACTATACCCATAGTACAGTGTATATATTACTATACCCAGTGTATATATTATTATACCCATAGTATAGTGTATATATTAATATACCAAGTGTATATATTACTATACCCAGTGTATATATTACTATACCCATAGTACAGTGTATATATTACTATAACCAGTGTATATATTACTATACCAAGTGTATATATTACTGTACCCTGTGTATATATTATTTTACCCATAGTACAGTGTATATATTACTATACCAAGTGTATATATTACTATACCCAGTGTATATATTGCTATACCCATAGTACAGTGTATATATTACTATACCCAGTGTATATATTACTATACCCAGTGTATATATTATTATACCCATAGTACAGTGTATATATTACTATACCCAGTGTATATATTACTATACCCAGTGTATATATTACTGTACCCAGTGTATATATTATTATACCCATAGTACAGTGTATATATTACTATAGCCAGTGTATATATTACTATACCCATAGTACACTGTATATATTACTATACCCAGTGTATATATTACTATACCCAGTGTATATATTATTATACCCATAGTACAGTGTATATATTACTATACCTATACCCATAGAACAGTGTATATATTACTATACCCAGTGTATATATAACTTTACCCAGTGTATATATTATTATACCCATAGTACAGTGTATATATTACTATACCCAGTGTATATATTACTATACCCAGTGTATATATTACTATACCCAGTGTATATATTACTATACCCATAGTACAGTGTATATATTACTATATCCAGTGTATATATTACTATACCAAGTGTATATATTAGTATACCCATAGTACAGTGTATATATTTCTTTACCCAGTGTATGTATTACTATACCCAGTGTATATATTACTATACCCAGTGTATATATTACTATACCCATAGTACAGTGTATGTGTATATATTACTATACCCATAGTACAGTGTATATATTACTATACCCAGTGTATATATTACTATACCCATAGTACAGTGTATATATTACTATACACAGTGTATATATTACTATATACATAGTACAGTGTATATATTACTATACCCAGTGTATATATTACTATACCAAGTGTATATATTATTATACCCATAGTACAGTGTATATATTACTATACCCAGTGTATATATTACTATACCCAGTGTATATATTACTATACCAATAGTACAGTGTATATATTAATATACCCAGTGTATATATTAATATACCCATAGTACTATAGGTTATTGCATTTGTATGGCTAAATATTACTTGGAATGAGTTGTTTTGGCAAACGACGAGCTTGCGAGTCGTCCTGCGCCAAAACAACAAGTTCCAAGTAATATTTAGCCATACAAATTCAATAACCTTTTTATTGTATACTTTCATATTGTTTTTGATCAATGTTAATTGTATGACTATTACTTTTCATTGTATTTGTGTTATTTTTATAGCTTTTGATGGAATTCCTATCTTGCCATTCAGTTTCATTTTGTGTGGATGATTATTTTGCGCGAAAACGACGTCGACGTCAGATGACTTCATTAAAAACATCAAGCGAGTTTTCGGAAGTTTGTTTACCATTCGATAACGTTAAAAACATTGGGTGAGTGACCATTCGAATTATTTTATCAATTTTTGCCATAAAAGGTTGTAAAAAAACACGTATTTTTTTGTTGACACTATAGGAAGGATTCCGTTATTTTTATTTGAAAGTAGTTCCTTATTTCTATTTCGCGGCTCTTAGCAAGCACAAGCAAAAGTTCCCGTGCAATATCAATGCGTGCAATATCGTAGAATATTGCACGCTTAGCTCAATGCAAACTAAACGGGACAATATGAAAGTATACAATAAAGTGTATATATTACTATACCGAGTGTATATATTACTATACCCAGTGTGTATATTACTATACCCAGTGTATATATTATTATACCCATAGTATAGTGTATATATTACTATACCCAGTGTATATATTACTATACCAAGTGTATATATTACTATACCCATAGAAAAGTGTATATATTACTATACCCAGTGTATATATTACTATACCCAGTGTATATATTACTATACCCAGTGTATATATTATTATACCCATAGTACAGTGTATATTTTTCTATACCCAGTGTATATATTATTATACCCATTGTACAGAGTATATATTACTATACCCAGTGTATTGTACAGTGTATATATTACTATACCCAGTGTATATATTACTATACCCAGTGTATATATTACTATACCCATAGTACATTGTATATATTATTATACCCATAGTACAGTGTATATATTAATATACCCATAGTACAGTGTATATATTATTATACCCATGGTACAGTGTATATATTACTATACCCAGTGTATATATTACTATACCCAGTGTATATATTACTAAACCGAGTGTATATATTACTATACCCATAGTACAGTGTATATATTACTATACCCATAGTACAGTGTATATATTACTATACCCAGTGTATATATTACTATACCCAGTGTAAATATTACTAAACCCAGTGTATATATTATTATACCCATAGTACAGTGTATATATTACTATACCTAGTGTATATATTACTATACCCATAGTACAGTGTATATATTACTATACCCAGTGTATATATCACTATACCCAGTGTATTTATTACTATACCCAGTGTATATATTACTATACCCAGTGTACATATTATTATACCCATATAACAGTGTATATATTACTATACCCAGTGTATATATTACTATACCCATAGTACAGTGTATATATTACTATACCCAGTGTATATATTACTATACCCAGTGTATATATTACTATACCCAGTGTATATATTACTATACCCATAGTACAGTGTATATATTACTATACCCATAGTACAGTGTATATATTACTATACCCATAGTACAGTGTATATATTACTATACCCAGTGTATATATTACTATACCCAGTGTATATATTATTATACCTATAATACAGTGTATATATTACTATACCCAGTGTATATATTACTATACCCATAGTACAGTGTATATATTACTATACCCAGTGTATATATTATTATACCCATAGTACAGTGTATATATTACTATACCCAGTGTATATATTACTATACCTAGTGTATATATTACTATACCCATAGTACAGTGTATATATTACTATACCCAGTGTATATATTATTATACCCATAGTACAGTGTATATATTACTATACCCAGTGTATATATATTACTATACCCATAGTACAGTGTATATATTACTATACCCAGTGTATATATTACTATACCCAGTGTATATATTACTATACCCAGTGTATATATTACTATACCCATAGTACAGTGTATATATTATTATACCCATAGTACAGTGTATATTTTAATATACCCATAGGACAGTGTATATATTACTATACCCAGTGTATATATTATTATACCCATAGTACAGTGTATATATTAAAATACCCAGTGTATATATTACTATACCCAAAGTACAGTGTATATATTATTATACCCATAGTAAAGTGTATATATTACTATACCCAGTGTATATATTGATATACCCATAGTAAAGTGTATATATTACTATACCCAGTGTATATATTACTATACCCATAGTACAGTGTATATATTACTACACCCAGTGTATATATTACTATACCCAGTGTATATATTACTATACCCAGTGTATATATTACTATACCCATAGGACAGTGTATATATTACTATACCCAGTGTATATATTACTATACCCAGTGTAAATATTACTATACCCAGTGTATATATTACTTTACCCATAGTACAGTGTATATATTATTATACCCATAGTACAGTGTATATATTAATATACCTATAGTACAGTGTATATATTACTATACCCAGTGTATATATTACTATACCCATAGTACAGTGTATATATTATTATACCCATAGTACAGTGTATATATTACTATACCCAGTGTATATATTACTATACCCAGTGTATATATTACTATAACCAGTGTATATATTACTATACCCACAGTACAGTGTATATATTACTATACCCAGTGTATATATTACTATACCCAATGTATATATTACTATACCCAGTGTATATATTATTATACCCATAGTACAGTGTATATATTACTATACCCAGTCCTTCGAGCTGTCATTGCTATTAAAGAACAAATGAAAAATTAAGGCCCCATCGTATTAGGGACTATCGGTCAGCCATCTTTGATCCAAATAATCCAAAATCGATGAGATATGGTAAAGTGATTTATTCAACAATGTACGCATTTTAGGCACGAGCAATGTCAACCATTATCGACATTTGTTTGGTAAAGATCGGATGAAAAATGAAGGCGGTCTAGTCTTAGCGAGGCAAAATATAGCATTTTGAACTAAATCAAAGGCCATAACTCTGCTGTTACTGGTTCCATCTGGCTGGTTTTCGAACTTGTCTGAGCTTTTATTGATAATAACAATTTGGTGAAGTTTGGTAAAGATAGGATGAAAAACGAAGGCCCTATCGTCTTAACGAGGCAAAATATAGCATTTTTAACTAAATCAAGGACCATAACTCCGCTGTTACTGGTCCGAACTGGCTGGTTTTTCGAACTTGTCCAAGCTTTCATTGATATGAACAACCTGTTAAAGTTAAATGAAGGCCTATCGTCTTAACGAGACAAAAGTTAACGACGGACGGACGACAGACAACTCGCCATCCCATAAGCTCTGCCGGCTCTTGGCCAGTAGAGCTAAAAAACGAAAATCATACAATCTGGTAAAGTTTGACAAAGATCAGATGCAAAATGAAGGCCCTATCATATGAATGGCAAATTATAGCATTTTTAACAAAATCAAGGGCCATAACTCTGCTGTTACTAGTCCGATATGGCTGGTTTTCAAACTTGTTTGAGCTTTCATTGATATTAACAATCTGATAAAGTTTGGTAAAGATCGGACGAACAATGAAGCCCCCATCGTCTTAACGAGGCAAAATATAGCATTTTTTACTAAATCAATAGCCATAACTCCGCTGTTACTACTCCCATATGGCTGGTTTTCGAACTTGTCCAGAGCTTTCATTCATATTAACAATGTGGTACGGTTTGGTAAAGACAGAATGAAAAATGAAGGCCCTATCGTCGTAACGAGGCAAAATATAGCAATATAGCATTTTTAACTAAATCAAGACCAGAACTTCCCTTTTACTGGTCCGAAATGGCTGGTTTTTGAACTTGTGTGAGCTTTCATTGATATTAACAATCTGTTGAAGTTTGGTAAAGATCGGATGAAAAATTGAGGCACTATCGTCTTAATGAGACAAATGTTAACGACGGACGGACGACGGACAACTCGCCATCCCATAAGCTCTGCTGGCCCTTGGCCAGTAGAGCTAAAAACGATACTAGATATATAAATTGAGACGCCCATTTGAAACACTTCCAAGATTTCCTGTAAGAGTAAGATTATAAATTAAATCCCTCAACATTCAGGTTTCCTGACTAAATTAGGTATCGTCACATGGCATAGCTTCGTGTTTAAATTGATGTTTGCCATTTTTCATTTCCGTAGCAAATTTGCATTATATAAGGTACATGTTTTCTGAAATTATAAATGATTGCAAGAAAACAACTTTTTTATAATAATGTCAAGTTAGCATAGTTTGGCATTTAACCCTTGGTTAATGGTTTTCAAGTTATGCTTCAGATGTAAGTTAACAAGAAGCACATGTACTGGCTTTTACCTCGCAAATCTCACAAGAAAATGGGGATAAGTTATGGTGCAAGTTCAAATTCTTCCGTTTTTGAAATATGGCATTCAAAATGTTAACTAAACATCAAAGTGGAAAAGGAGGATAATTCTAATAAACTGCATGACAGCGTTATGGTGTCAGAAATGGTTGTGTAATAATGATCATATCTGCCAAATTGCACTTTTGTCATTTTTTTTTTTTGTTAAAGTAGCTATTCTGCCAAAAACAGCTAAATAACTTATTTTAAGAATCTAAACTATATGGACACCACATAAATGGTTTTAGCCAGTCAGGCCGAACCCCGAAACTGGAGTTACCAACTCATAATTATTTTTAGGCATATTCAATCATGGGTATTTTAGAACCCATGAATAAACTTTTACATGTACGTTATTTTATGACTCGAACACCTGGATAAAGTTTAGTTTTGTAGCGTAATTTTGCTGTTATTTGGTTGATTAGTATTTAGTCTTTAACCAAATATCTATGTTGAAAAATCTAAGTAAAAAAATGGGGATAATCAGGTGGGAAGCAGAGTGGTTTTTAACTCCGCCGTCCACTTATCATAGCAACACATGACAACGAAAAGTAGTACGTCATTTTCCGTCAACGTAAAGAAAAAGTGAAACGGCCGCCATTTATATGATTAAAATTTCAGTTCCCCTTTAAGTTTCATCATCTTCAGCTGTATTGACTTTTAGATATTTTACTGCGCGAGAAATTGCGAGATTCACCCATTTAAAATTTCGAAGCGAGGGGAAATAACTCGTAAGAGATGCCATTGTTAAAATGCGTTTAAAAATGGCAACACTTGTGTTCTTTTCTAATGAAATACAAGGAGATACTAAAAATATGTTGTTTAAGCTTAAATAGTACATGACGTGTACTACATGTTACGAACATCATGATATTTCTTTATCAAAATTACACGCTAAAACGATAAAATTTTCGACTCGGCACTGTCGGTCAAAAAATATAACGAGTGTCACTGTCAGTCATTGAACGTCTACAGGTGCGTATTCGGTATTTGGTGAAGGGGCTCACGCTAAAGTCTGAAAAGTAGTCTGTAGCCTATATTTAAAAAGGTTGACCGCTGTTCAACTCTCGGTGTGCATTTTGATGGCCAATCTGGAATGATGGTGGCCACCCGCTGGTGTGTTAATGGTTTTTTTATTTATTTTTTATTGGCGAGCACCACCATATGCAGCCATATTTAAAATCTAAATACTAAAACAAAGCTGCAGTCCAATTTATTTGGGTATCCCTCACCGGCCCCTCCTGCCCGTGACCACCACCATCACTCACCCCACCCATAAACAAAATAAAAAGGCGGATCTGGTCAGGGTAGGTGTCTCATTGGAATCTGGGAAACCGCCCTACTCCTACTTTTGCTTATTAAACATGCTCGGAGAATAGACTTCGATATAGGAGGATTTATGTCCCCTTACGATGGACGAGGCTAATTGAAAATGACAAACACACTGAGGAAACTCAGTGGCACCGTTGAGTCTTGAACCCGGATCCTGTGCTTTTAAGTGCACCGCACTGTCCACTAGTCTACACTGACACTTGACAAATAAATATAATGGCTTAAATATGTCAAACTGGTATAGACATGGAAATATCAGTTTCCAGACTGTAATTAGTGGAAAGCGGTCACTAATGGCCCAGTCACATAGCCCGGCCGATGAGGTTCCGATGAGCCAGCGATGCGATTTTCACCGAACTCGGCCGAACACCGGCCGGACATCCGTGGCGTTTGTTGCTTAAAACCGCATCGGTGGCAGCTCGGTGAAATTTTAACTTCGGAGCTAAATTTCACCGGGCTCTCACCGAGCTCCCTCATCGCAGCCCCATCGTAACCACATCGGAAAACACGTCGGCCGGTGCACGGCCGAGTATCGGCCGGTGTCCCGTGCATCTGAGACAACCAGAGGACGAGGGTTTTTTAACGGACACCGGCCGAGCTCCGACCGAGCTCCGGCCGATGTGGGACAGAGCCTTGGAAAGTATAGTACCGGTGGCTGACCGATGTAAGGGACACCGGCCGATGCTCGGCCGGAACTCGACCGGAACTCGGCCGTAACCCGGCCGGATATCTCTGCTAGTATATATACTGTTCGCTCCTGTCTGTGTACAGCATTCAGCAAGTTGTATCCACACGATTCACTCTTGACAGACTTTATAAACAGGATGCCAAAATTAGTCAAGGAAAGTGATGGAGATGAGAAGAATTGCGGCAAGAAGAGGCAGCAGCCAGCTAGCAGCAAGGGAAAGTGCCAGAAGAAGCAGAAGACGCTAGCAGTGAAGACCAGAAAATCTCCCCGAAAGAGGATACAAGAGGAAGAAGGCGGTGCCAGTGGTACGGAGGGGGAGCAATCAGAGATATCCGATGCTGAGTCCATGGCGTCCCGGGCGTCCCAGGCGTCCCAGGCGTCAAAGTCGTCGCAGTCCAAGCCCACGTCGTCGTCCAAGTCCAAGTCCAAGTCCAAGTCCTCGTCGGCGTCTGCGTCGCGGCGAGCCGTTGGTGTGCCGATAGAGGAGATCACCCAAGACCAGATGCAAAAGATAGCAGATTTCTACGAGGGACACCCTATGTACTACAATGTTGGGCATGAGAACTACAAAAACACGAAGTTGAAGGAATGGACTCTGGACAAGTTTAGCGAACAGATTGAGCTTTCTGGTGAGACCTTGTCAGCTTTTGAAATGTTTGAAATTATTTTTAAATTTGTCAAATTTTAATTTTACGATGTTTTACTTTAGAAAACATTGTATTACATGTCTTAATGGATTTTGTCTGTGTGTTGCAGTCCAAGCCATACAGAGGCATTTCACAAGTTGCCGTACCGAACACTTCAAGCTCAAGAACAGACCCAAAAGTAGCAAGAGTGGATCCGGGGCGGCCCCTCTTACGTCACTCCAGAAGTTCAAACTGAAGGCGTACGAGTTTCTGGACGCCCATCACGTATCACGGACGCTGAAATCGACCTGTGGGAGGGTAAGCATCTGCAAGCAGATTTTCTAAGTTATCAAAGAATTGTCTTAATGTTTTTCTTTGCCAGTGAGTTGCTCACCCTTCTTTCTACTTGCCGCGATTTTACTATTGATGGTTTGAATGCTTCAGCTGGCTGGTGAGGACGAGGATTCGGCGTCGGAGTTGGAGTATGCTGCAGCGTCTGAGTCTGAGCCGGCCACGTCGCAGGGAGTAGGAGCTGCCAGCAAGAAGGACAAGGCTGCATCCGTCAGCGACATGTCCAGGACGCTGATCGCGTGTCTCAAGTCAAGTAGCAAGGCCACTCAGGACGCAGCGGAAAAGGTAAATACTCGACAAAATGCAAAATAAACCATTTTCTGCTACTTCCATCCCAATACAAAATGCAAGTTTTTGTGTATTGAAGTGTAGATGTGTGAGTTGGCGGTTCCTAAAACACCAGCGGTTTAAGCCACTGCCCGTACCAAGGAGGTCCCCTATTTTCATTCTTATTTTCTTTGCAATGTACTGGTTAATTTTAAGTTTTACTTATGGGGGGTTAAGTTTCGACTGGGTTTTTAGTTTTCTGCGTATTTGTGGTTTCTGGGTACATTCTTTAAAAGCTGTATTTACAATTGTTATGTTTACAGGTGCGTGTAGCCCAGACCGCAGCTGCAGATCCGTTCCAGGCCGAGCGTGACGCCTGGGCTGAGTGGATGACAAGCGCGAACAACCAGGTGCCAGTACCTCGGTACAGAGAGTTTCAGCAGGAGACTTTCACCACCTTCATGAAATACGTCCCGCTCATGCCGGGGACTCAGCAGCACCCCCAACAGCAGCCTCCAAAACCCCCATCGCAGTTCGTACAGCCACCCATCCCGATGGTAGATCCTTATCACCACCAGCCGATGTATCTTCAGTCCGTATCCCAGAAACCACAGCAACAGTCGCAGCCGTTTATCCCCTTTGCTACGGCTCCAGTTCGGCAGCAGCAGCCGCCCGATCAGCAGTATGAACAGTTCCAGGTATGTTTTTTTTTCATTGTGATATTAAACAGTACATATTATAATAAAATTAATTTCCAATATTCAGATTTAATGCATGTCATAACCTTAATTAAATTATGGTGATATGATCTCTTGGAAGCAAAACATGCAACAGAAGAGAGAAAATTGCAGTCTCGGTTTTATTGAGACTGTTCATTGACAGCAATGAAATGTACTACACTGTCAACGCCCCCTAGCACCGGCTTAAGCGGTATTCAATCTTCAAATTCACCGAATTACATTTAATGATCCCGAAAGACCAGAAACTATATACAGTATAACTGCACTGAGGACGAAGTACGGGCGACCTTTTACGACCCGCCATACAAACACTTAAGTTTTCTTGCAAAACAGTCAATTGTTATGCCTCTGCTATGTTTCAGTCTCCCAGGTCAGTCTCTGCACCACCTGTTACTTCTGCGACCTATGACCTCTCAGCCTTGCTGGCCTTGCAGTCTCCATTGACAGCCAGCCAAGGATCCAACATCGATGAAGCTGCGTGGCAGCTTTCATCACCCGGCAACATCGGCCTCAACATGCAGTCACCTGCACAGACGCCAAAATATAGCAGTCTTTCACAAGTGCTAGGTGCGACCAGCAGAGTGCTGGCTAGCACTGAACGTGATAACACAATCGGTGGTGACGACGACAACTCAGAACAGGAGCAGGAGTAGGAGTAGAGACAGGGCATGAAATTCTTCACAATCTGACAGAGACCCACCTCAGCCAAGTAGCCCAAAGTTGTAGTGTATGTACTGACAGTGTGTTTTGTACAATATAGTAACAATGTGCCTCGTACAATCACAGTAACAGTTTGCCTCGTACAATCATAGTAACAGTGTGCCTCGTATAATTACAGTTACAGTGTGCCTCGTATAATTACAGTTATTAAAATCAATCACGATGAACATTATGTTGTTGTATTATTTACCCACAACTCATCATTTTCGTACTGGTGTACATTTATTTTGATATTTGGCCGACGTCACACCAAAAGGGACTTTCAGACAATACACACTAGTGTTGATCCTGATCAATGGCTACAACGTTAATCTTGAATTAAATAATACATTTATTGCATAGATTGGTCGATAATTGTCTAGTTTTGCTCTGACGAGTGTCAAAATGTGTAAAGCCTGTCCAGACACCGCATCAGAGAAACGTTGCTGGTCTGGCTCTACACGTTTTGCATATGTCCGAATGTCCCTTTTCGCATGACTGGGCCCGTTTCACTAAACTTCATAAGTCTTAAGAATTCGTAAGTCAAAACTTTAAAATGTTTGTAATTTCTGATATCTTAAGTTAATCCTGCCATGTGACATCTCTTTAGAATCGTCTTGAAAAGACGATTCCAAAGAGATGTCACATGGCAGGATTAGACGAAGTAATAAAAACTTAAAAGAATTCTAAATTTTTGACTTACGAATTCTTAAGACTTACGAAGTTTAGTGAAACGGGCCCCTGTGTTCTTTTGACTGATTGATTGATTTATTGTTTGAAGTTAAGCTCGGGTGTACCAAACTGTCCGTTTTGTTCAATCAAGTACTGGGTAGAACCATTGATCTTGCGCAAGTCATCCAAATGTGTTGTTCCATGAGAAACACATGCATTCCAAGTTTCAAGTTTCTTTGACCAGTAATTCAAAAGTTATAGCCAATATTAAAGTTTGGTGACAAACAGACAACCAGACAGATCAAAAACAAAATGCCTCCCTGATCTACAAGCGGTGGCATAAAATATAAAGACAATGTTTTAAGAATACCCAATAACAGTTTTAATTTTGCAAACAACATACTGAATAATGGACTGTAATATACGACAATGTACTAAGTCCTGAGAACTGTCTATGGTTGCATCCAGTACATGCATATTGTTACACAGAATACAGACGTTACTGTTGGTTTATTGCCACATCTTGCCATGGCACACTCCCGGCAGGACTGCAAAAGTAATTCTTGAGGTATGCGCGCAGTTTTTTGCCTGGTCCGGTCAATCTTGGTCCGTTCCCTGCTGCTTGCACATCTTCGAGCACGGCTTGGTCTCGCCATGCACCCGCGATGAACTGGCCCTGCTCATCTTCCCGGTCGAGATCGGCATTCTGGATGTTGGGGTAACGAGTCCTCATGAGGTTGTGTAGGGTCATGCAGGCCATGACGGTCTTAGTAACTGTCGACGGTCTCATTCCCAGGGTTGTTAGAAGACATCTGAAGCGATTGGCAAGTATACCAAACGCATTTTCAACCACACGGCGTGCCCTGGAACACCGGTAATTGAAGATCCGCTCGTCCCGTGCCAGGTGACGATGAGGGTAGGGCTTTAACATGTATTGCCGAAGGGGGAAGGCGTCGTCTCCGACCATGTAGTAGGGTGTGTCCCGGTCGTCATTAGGCAGGGATTCCGGTTGGGGGAGTCCGATCGTTTCCTCACGAAGACCTGGCTCTAGCCGCGACCGGTTAAAGATGCCGGCATCGGAACACGACCCTGGTGACCCCACATCCACCCAGATGAACTTGTAGTTCGAGTCTACCACCGCAAGCATGACGATAGAAAAGAAGCCTTTATAGTTGTAGTAGAGTGAGCCACTCTTGGGGGGCTTCTTGATTGCGACGTGCTTCCCATCGATCGCGCCACAACAGTGGGGGAAGTTCCACCTGTCTCCGAATCCCTCGGCCACCGGGCGCCATTCATCTTCTGTCTGGGGAGTGGCCCACATCTCATCCTCGTATACGTCGTAGATGGCCTGACACACCTCGGGGATGAAAAGGGCGATGGTGTTGTGTGGGACACGAAACGCAAACGCAAGATCGTGGTACCTGCTTCCGGTCGCCAAAAACCTCAAGGTGATTGCCAGCTTCAGCCCAGGGTCCAAGGGGGTTCGATGCCTGCAACAGAAGAGGATGAAATATGATTAAACCTTAGCAAGAATATAATGTTTGGAGGGAATTTTGTTTGCAAAATACGGATTAACTTACGTTGTACTCTTGGTAATGCGGGGGCCAACTCGGTTAAGCAACTCATAGTACATCTGTGGCTCCATGCGGAGGAAGGCTTTGAAGTCGGCAGCGTGCTCGGCCTCGAGTTCCTTCATGAGAGTCTCGTACTGGCCGAAAAGGGGTCTGCGTAGGATCCACTCTCGCACCCACCAGCGTCTTTCTCTTCTGCGGGCCCTCTGTCGCTCCCTCTCGGCGGCTTCTAGTATTGCCGCCAGGACCAGGTTGTACTGGAACCTTGCTTGAGCCAGTTCGTGTTCGAGCAGTGCCATTCGAAGTCTCCTCGGTGCAGCCATAGTGATGAACTGACAATGTCAGGTAGGAAGAACGGAATAGCTCGGCACCCAAGTCCGTGTTACATCGGACGAGCATCGGCCGGTCATTGTTCAAAGCCCGTTAACAACCCGGCCGGCGATCGCACGGTGTCCTGTTACCTGCTCGGGTACCGGCCGTATTCCTTCCGATGTCCGGCCGACCTCCGGCCGACCTCCGGCCGACCTCCGGCCGGTAGTTGCTGCCACATCGGCAGAAAAAAACTCCCATTTTGAGACAGACTCCGTACGGTCACCGGCCGGTGTTCGGTCGGTCGCCTGAAGATGTCCGGACGGAGTCCGTTCACGTCACCGAGCTCTGCTTCCGATGAGGAGAGCTCGGTGGCACCAAAAAAATCCACCGAGCTCTACCGATGCCGGACATCGGCCGGGCTATGTGACTGGGCCATAAGTCGACCTTGAACTAGAAGTGTGTTCCATCAACACTTTCTTCACCTTCTCACAGTGCTGTTTGCTTATTTCCACAGTTAGTTTGCAGGTTAGGCTGATAAATAGGGCATAACTCTGCCAAAATGAAGGTCAGAGGTATTGCACATGTGTAACAACATTCCTTGAGATGAAGATGTGTGTGAAGTTGCATGAACATAATTCAAATACTTTTCAATTGATGGCCAAGGTTAAGTTGCAGGTTAAAGGATGACGGACGGACGACGGACAAAATGATCATCGATAAGTGTCTGCCATCCTAAGCAGTTGACACAAAAATAAGTGTTTAGTTCTCATGTAAATATATCCATCATGCGGATATTTTTTATGCACTCTTCAACCCGATGAATTTTACTTGACCAGGCTAGACCAGTGACATTTGCTTTATCAGACGAGTACCGCTAAGTACAGCAAAACGTTTCGAGATGCTAATTTCAGTGCTTGATGTACACTTCAAGATTGCCATCATCGGCCCATGTGTCACTTTAATTACAAAAGATCTATTTCAAAAGCTTGAATAAACAATAAATAGATTAAAATGACCTTGTGTTCCCAAAAGGCAGTTTTTCAGTTTCAGATACATGACTGTACGCAAATGGAAACTTTTTTTTTTTACACAGATCCAACTCCGAACCAAAGAATAAATAATACAATATTTTATTTATATTATATTTATAAACTTAACATCTATTAAATACTAAAATAATGAAATTTACTTCATACTTACAACAAAAAAATCAATCGTCATATAATTTATGGCCTAAAATATGTTAAAATGATATTAAACACCAAAAGTTTTTTTGAATGTGAGCAGTATGACATTGTATACATTTGGTGTTTTTTAACAGCTTTACACATTATATAGTGAGTCTCTGTGAGGTATAATTATGTTCATTTTTTCATTCTTTAAAATAATAACGTCTGCTCAGTCCTCGGGATTGCCAAATTGAAGTCACCATCATGATCAGGCGAACACATCTCAAGCGGGATACGCAGTAACAAGTATACACTGTAACGCATAAGGCCGAAGAAAACCGCGTTTCTGATTTGGCCTAATTAAATTAATATATTTCCTGGAGTTTAGAATCTTGCGATCACATTAAAGTCAACTTTTTTGGTTAAATCCATGTCTTTCAGGGTTGCATTGGTATTTGAAGAACGAAGGGCATTTAAAGGAAATTTAACTTGGGCTGTCGTATATAGGCACTACTATTATGATACAAATTTTCAATATATTTCACCCCCCCCCCCATTAGCAATTACTAATTGCTGATGTTATTGCAACAATCATATATTTAAACCTGTGGTAGAATAACGAAGACAAATAACACATCTAAATTTTATTTACTTATATGCAATCAGTTTTAAAGTGAAATTGATACTGGACTAATAAACTAATACTAATTGTTCAACAAAATCTTCAATATTGCCATATGTCCCTTTAAAGTGTCCTATTATTTGTAATTTAACTGGGGCGGTCTTTAATAATATCGCTGTAAACTGTCAACATCACAGAGAAACTTTCATGTTGTATCATCGTGTATCCATTGTTTTATGTGATAGAATTTCACAATATCTCAATAAAAAGACAAAAAAGTAAAGTATCCCTATGAGCTGGGAGAATTATACTTATAGTTAGGCAAAAAAAGAAATTGTGTTTTTGTAACCTGACCAGACTCCCTTATCACTCCTCTTTTTCTTTTAAAGTAGCTATCCCACCAAATAACTACAAAATTACACTAGAAAACCGTTTATCGAAACTCTATCCAGGTGTTCAGGTCATATAACAATGTATATGTGCCGATTAAAAGTATAGGTTTATTAATAGGTTCTTAGAATACCCGTGATTGAATATCCGTAAAATGATGGTAACTCTTAATTCGACACTCCAGTTTTGGGGTTCGGTCCGGCTGGTTAAAGCTGTTTATACTGTGTATGTAAATTTTGGATTCTCAAAATATGTAAGTTATATATATACTTTGTCATCAGTAGGTTTAGAAACAGTGTACATAATGTTTATAAAATCTGACTTGTTGGCGGGATGGCTACTTTAATGAGAATAAAAAAAAAATCTGTACAAATCGGGTTCTGCCACTCAAATAAATCATGTTTCTCAAGCTTATTAAAATCTTCATTTATAAAAACCATGATAAAGAACCATAGAAATGTATTCCCGAATTTCCCTCTATGGGTTGGCTCGAAATGTTAACATTTGCTAGTAAGATAGATCGAGTAGCTTAGGTATATTTTTTAAATTCCACTCTCTGGGGTGGCTCGAAATATTGCCATATCATAACATTAGCTTAATTAACCTATATCACAGGGGTCAAATATATTAAAGTTTATAGCTTTAGCTTACCCAGGGCTAGGCTTAGTCTCAGAGCTGGAACTTGGAGATGCCACTTGATAGAAGGTGGCAACATCTGCAAAGATGCCTGAAAGAAAAATCAATTGTTTTTTTTTATACATGTACATTTTATACATGTACAGAAGATGTGTTAATCCTTCACAGGGGGTGGGGGGGGGGGGGGGAGTGAAGGGGAGGTGGCAACAGTGCATTTCTGCTCTGCTGTCATAGAGGGGGTTTGGGGACAAGGCCATTTATTTTTGGGGAACAATGGAACATTGTCCGTTATTGGTAGTATTTTTGGGGAACAAGGCCAAGGGAACATAATAATAAAAATAAATGGATTTTTTTTGGAGAACAAAGCAAACTATTTTTGGGGAACAATTTTCAGTGAACATAAACCCTAGTGGGAGGGTCTCATCATAGAAATAATACATCAGTGCTATATTATTACTAAACTTTAACGGAGACAGTACTGAGTAATGTGCATACCTTTCATCCTTTGTTTTGTTTATGTCTGTCGGTGTCCCTAATCGAGGCGAACGCGACATGACTCATGTGGTCTACATGACATGACCTTGACTCGGGCTTGAGTAGTATTTTTAGTAGCTGTACATGTTCTACAAGTATTTGTTACATCACTAAACCATAACAATAGTTAACACATGAATAGGTCTGTCTTTTTGCTCATTAAATCCTGGAATTGTGAAGTATTCACTTGCAATTATCCACAGTTCATTCAACCGTAAATCAACACAACAAATTACAGCCAACTAGGCCTACAGAACAGTGTAATAAGCGCCTAGAGCTGCTGATTTTTACCGTAAACATGCTAAAGGAAAGGCAGAAAAAGTGTTTAAAGGTTGACTTACCGACATTTTATCCGGGACACCGACATTTTATCCGGGACAGAAAATAACTATGTCCGGGAGTAGAAAATATTCATGTTTTACATTTCTGTTATTGATTTTCAGTTTTGCTTATTTAGCTTGTAGCCGCCATTTTGAATAATGTGTGTTTTGAGTGACAAAAAAGGGTGACCATCTTTCAAAACGGTCTCAAAAAATGTGGCCGAAATTTTCAGGAAAGGTAGTAGAGGTACTGATCTATCATTCCTGTTAGTTTAAGCCAAATTGGTGTCTACACATTTTTTGTGACCGTTTTGAGAAATCGGCAATTTTGCAGTTTCAAAAAACTCAAAATTTCCGATCTTCACATTTGAACAGCGATTTAGGCTATGCAAAATATGCCAGTAGTAATCAAAACGAATGCTATGGGGATGTTAACGTATAAACTTACTTTAATCATTGTCTGTGTTGTTTTTGCATTCAAAATTGGCTTAAGCTAACGTTTTTTAAAAGACAACTGCAATTTCCGCGTAACTGCACGTGAGTGCAAATTGGGACTACTTCGTGTTAAAACACTTGAAATGCAAAAGTGAGTTAGGCGGTGTGTGCGCGTGAAAAGCTTTAGCTGCTGCTGCACTGAATTCAGGTAAGATATGGTTCTTGTCATACAACATTGTGTAACGATAATAAACATGTGCCAAATTTCGAAGCTTTCAGACAATTTGTTTTTAAGAAACGAGGAAAAACAAAAATGTTAACATTAAACGTACGGACAAACAGACGGGAAAATGTCAAACTATGAGCCTGAAACTAATTCAGCTGAAATGAGTAATATTTCTAATTTGAATGATTAGTGATTTTTGCGCTCTGCATATTCTCAATGTATGAAGTTTCATTCCCGTCCTATAAGTAGTTTTCAAGTTATGCTTCGGACAAGGAAAGCATGAAGGAAGGACAGACGGACAAAGCTGTGACTAATTATGCTTTTGAAGTTTTTCAGCAGCACAATATATTGACTTCAACAGAAAACTCACAAAATGCTTGGTCTATCAGTTTATTTCAACTCGTTTTTGAAAGACTAACAAAAGAACTGTTAAAACTTGCATGGGACACCAGGAAGGCAATTTTGAAATTAAAGAACCAACTTTCAAAAAATAGTGTTCACACAGAGGTTTATTAAATTTCCTTCCTGTGGTCTCTGGTATGTTTAATAGGTACACATGGCAATCTTATGTTTAATAGGGACACATGGCAATCTTTCTTTTTTTAAAAAAATATTTGAATATATATATCTAAACCTGTGCGTGGCGCAGTCGGTAGCGCGGCGGATTTGTAACCGGAGGCCCTGGGTTCAATCCTCCATGGTGCCACTGAGTTCCGTCAGTGTGTTCTTGGGCAAGACACTTTTCCTTAGCCTCGTCCGTCGGATGGGGACGTAAACCGGGCGGTCCCGTGTATCGGTCTATCAACCGAGCACGTTAAAGAACCATAGGAATCTATTCGATAATAAGAGTAGGGCAGGTTCCCGGATTCCTATGTATCCTTCCCCTCTCTCTGGGGCGGCTCTAAATAACATGTACTGTGTTGATGAGCCGTTAAACAACATTCAATTCAATTCTAAACCTGTGATAGAATAACCACAAACAGCTGAAAACTCAAAATAGTATTTAATTGTATGCAAGTATTTTAAAGCCAAAATGGTATAAGATTAAAAACCCATGTGACAATTTGGATGTTTCATAAATAATTTAAGATTGCCATGTGTCCCTTTAATGGAAATAACCGAATATAAAATCAATTAAAAATACAATATTTACATTCACTAGATTCTTTATGTTGAAAATAACAACAACAACATTTGTAGCATGGTCGGTGACATTTCCTTTGATGAATGCAGAGCATTAAATAGTTTAATTTAGGGTAACTAAAGGGGCGTGGCTACACCGTACTACAACTACCAGATATTGGAATTTAGAGTACGGTCAATATGACGTCACAGTGTTACTAGGTACACCATGCTACAAAAAAGATAGAGTCCGTCTCAGCTTGTTGGTTATTTAAACACCGAGATGGACTCTATCTATTACTTAATATTGAATAAACTAGAAAAAATTAAGATGCAGTAATATTACCATATCAATACATATTACATACATCAATTCGACATCACAATATTCATAGTAACATATGCAAATGGGTTGAACTACAAGTTATTACATTCAACATTACACTACAAGTTATTACATTCATAGCAGCATTATAATGCAAATGGATTGAACTACAAGTTATTAAAACATTAGTTACAAATGTAATGTGGCTTGTATAATGTGTAGGTAATTATTGTGTTTTTGGAGTTTGAATCTCTTTCTATTCCAATAATAAGAAGGATCTTCAATTTTGCTAATTGGATGTTAATCTGAAAAGACTACTTGTGGCACAAAGAATCGAAAAATAATTTTTACTAAAGCTATAAACAGAATAAATTAAAGTGTATAAAGTGCCAATTTTTATGTAAACATAAAACAGACTGAATGTGTCTTGCAATGTCATTATAAACAGACTGAATGTGTCTTGCAATGTCATTATAAACAGACTGAATGTGTCTTTCAGTGTCATTATAAACAGACTGAATGTGTCTTGCAATGTCATTATAAACAGACTGAATGTGTCTTGCAGTGTCATTATAAAAAGACTGAATGTGTCTTGCAGTGTCATTATAAACAGACTGAATGTGTCTTGCAGTGTCATTATAAACAGACTGAATGTGTCTTGCAATGTCTTTATAAACAGACTGAATGTGTCTTGCAATGTCATTATAAACAGACTGAATGTGTCTTGCAGTGTCATTATAAACTAGTAACCCTTAACCCGCTTAGCACGTCTATATTAGACTTTGCGTCCATTGTAAACCCAGATTCAGTGTACAATGTCCGGCTGCTGATCAATCATTTCCCCCCAACACTCCTTGTCACATAAATGGAATAGTCTTAATTCAAAGAAAGAACCGCCCATTATATAAATATGCAGCGGGTTAAGGTTTAATAATACTGAATACTCTCTAATTTAGAGCGGAGTACTGAATACTCTCTAATTTAGAGCGGAGTACTGAATACTCTCTAATTTAGAGCGGAGTACTGAATACTCTCTAATTTAGAGCTGAGTACTGAATACTCTCTAATTTAGAGCGGAGTACTGAATACTCTCTAATTTAGAGCGGAGTACTGAATACTCTCTAATTTAGAGCTGAGTACTGAATACTCTCTAATTTAGAGCGGAGTACTGAATACTCTCTAATTTAGAGCGGAGTACTGAATACTCTCTAATTTAGAGCTGAGTACTGAATACTCTCTAATTTAGAGCGGAGTACTGAATACTCTCTAATTTAGAGCGGAGTACTGAATACTCTCTAATTTAGAGCGGAGTACTGAATACTCTCTAATTTAGAGCGGAGTACTGAATACTCTCCAATTTAGAGCGGAGTACTGAATACTCTCTAATAAGAGCGGAGTACTGAATACTCTCTAATTTAGAGTGGAGTACTGAATACTCTCCAATTTAGAGCTGAGTACTGAATACTCTCTAATTTAGAGCGGAGTACTGAATACTCTCTAATTTAGAGCGGAGTACTGAATACTCTCTAATTTAGAGCGGAGTACTGAATACTCTCCAATTTAGAGCTGAGTACTGAATACTCTCTAATTTAGAGCGGAGTACTGAATACTCTCTAATTTAGAGCGGAGTACTGAATACTACTATTTTAACCCGGGCCATGGGTACTCAATACTCTCTAAATTTACCCTGAATACTGCATATTAAAAAGGTGAGGATGTGGGGGGCGGGGGCGAAACGGCCCCAATTTATCAAATGTTACTAAAGCTAACCAAATGAATTGAATTGAATTGGGTCGTGGCATCATGATAAAGAACTTGAATGAGCATGATAAAAAAAAACATGACAAAATGAATACCCCTCTGCATGTGACCGTGTGTGACAGCAGAGCAGTGGTTGTATGCTAAAGCTAAAAAAATAACAGAACAAATTTTAGATCAAAGTGGGAAATGACAGTCTACGTAAACATAAGACTCGAGTCAATGTCATTATAAAACTACTTATGGTTTATATAAATAGAATACATTTTATTGCTCCGTTCTATCTATAACAAGATTAAAGGCAAAACTAACAAATACATATATACATTTATTATATACTTTCCAGTGAAATAGCATTTTATGACTAAAATCAAACCTTAAAATTTTATTATTTCTGTTTCACATGTAAGCCATATTGGCTTGTATATTATTTTTCATTTCATTTTTCACTATTTTAAATCTTTTTTTCAGAAATTTGTTATAAAGGTCATGTTATTGTATTAGAAATCACTTGACTAAGATAATGTGTCTTAGTTTATTGAAATCAGTTAAATATTTTAAAAGTTATGGTGAGTTAAAAATGGAGATTTCACCATACCGAGTCTCTGATGTCACCAAATAGAAATTTCACCATATCGAGACATTGATATTGCGGAAAACATAAGTTTCGACATGTTTTCGGATTGTGAGTATATAATAATTAGATTACTGGTTTGTTGTGACTAAAGGCTTTATTTTTATCGAGATGTGGGAACTTTAATTTCCATAAGTAGATTTAAATGTTTGTCTTCTCACTTCTCGATGAAAATAAACCCTATATTCACTCCAACAAATATTCTCTATATAATTTTAAAGTTAAAACATTAAATTTACATACCGGTAGTAAAAATTCAACACGTATAAATACAAATATTATTTTTACAAATGTACACAAAATGAATCTAATCTTCTATTTATGACATAAGTTTTATCTACCTTTTTTTTTCCTTTCTTAGGAAAACTTTTGAAAATGTTCTTACATTTTTTTTCTTCATATTACATAATGTTCAGATACAAAATCTTTATAAATTAATTTAATACTCATTCAATCAGTATTAACAGATTTCATTTTCAATACGTGGTCCCACATTAATTCTATCAAGCGATGGGAAAGCGTATATTAGCAGGATTTTATAACGGATATTACGACAATAAAACATGTTTAAAAACATTTTTTTACTGAAAAAAAAGCGAAAAACTGTTGAAAATTACCCATTAAATGTTTTAATTTTACAGTATGCAAACTTTTTAAGTATAAATTAAGGTTTTTTCAAACCCCCAGCCAACCCCATTTTCGCTTCTTTGAGAAGGGGCTGGATGGGGTATGAAAGTTGATACTCGGACTACGTAATGACAAATAATATCAAAGTAAACTGATTTTTTCACACATGGAAGAAAACGAAACATAAAACTATCACTATAAACCTTGACAAAATTAATCTATTAACACACGTTACCTTTCACTATGCTATTTTAAATGAAGAGTAACTTTTTAGAACTTAACACATTCTACAATTGTGGCTTGCTTTATTTAAAATTGGCTTATAGGCCCTATGGGGCCTGGAGTTTTTGTGCTAAATTTACATAGTAAAAATACAAAACATAAATACAAAATGTACACAAAATGAATCTAATCTATATTTTTACAGACATTTTGCATTATCCTATCCTTAAGGCCTTTTTTTTTTAATAACTTGGTTTACGGATTTTTTCTGAAAAAATTACGTCAGGAGGTCGAAATAAAAATAAAAATAAAATAACTCGTTGGGGGGGTGGGGGGGGGGAAATTGAGAGAAAAAATTACAAGCAAAATGTTGACGTTTTAAGTCAAAAAGGGGGAGAGAATCAAAAATCGAACATCACTTTTCGTAGATCCCTATCGAAATCCATGTTTAATAGCATACTTTAGATAACCGAGCATGTCCTTGACACAAGTGGGGAAAAAAAAAAAAAAAAAAAAAAAAAAAAAGGGAAAAGTACAATTTTTTTTTCTTTCCAAAACGGGAAAATTAGACTCGGCGGATCCGTAAACCAAGTTATTAAAAAAAAAGGCCTAATGTTTTTAATGTTTTATCAACCTTTTTTTGAGGAGAATTTTTGAACATTCTCTTATACTCAAAGGAAAAAGAAATGCGACATGGGAATTTCTACTATATATTGTATGTACTATATGCTGCTGTAAATCGAATGGTACATCAAGGCGTCGTAAGATCTTTCCTTTCGGAAAAAATACTAAAACTACAAGTAACACAGCAATTAGTATTCCTTCAAAGAAAACGCTTTGTGTCTCAAGCATGTGAGCAAACTTAGGATGCAAAATTTTGCAAACTCTTTACGTTAAATACAGTACAGAACTGGCTCAATTTTTTTAAAGAACTTCCAACATTTCTTGTTACGTGTACTGTGTGTGATTAAAATGTCTACAACATCACCGCTGTTTACTTTAACTAACTGCAACATTTTTTTTACAAAACATCTTTGGATCCTTAGAATATATATATGGAATTAAGTGTGCAGTATATACAATATATAGCGGAAATTCCCGGGTCGCGTTTCTTTTTCCTTTTAGTATACATTTTTATAGTAGATTACACTTAAATAAGTTTCAGATACAAATTCTTTCATAAATCTACAGTCTCCATTTTAACTGGTAATAACTCATGAATATGAATGGGTCATGTGTGAAGTAGTTTCAATTCGACGAACATAAGCAGAAATCGATGCGTAAAATTTCACATTTTTATTTAGTCTCCGTTGAGGTATCATCGATAAATATACGGCTTCAAAATATATGTGATAAAAAAAATAGTTGCCCGGAATGGGATTTGAACCACAGTCTTACACATGTCAGTTTTGAAGGATGTACGATGAACCACTAGACCACGGCTATTTATTGGTATGTTCTAGCATTTTTAACACTAAGGCAGTACGTAATAACAGGCGCGCACACACAACAAACTTTTCAAGCGCTAAATGATAAGTCGAGATCTGGTTGCTTTGAGGCAAAGTATTAGTTTCATATTGATAACATGCATTATTACACCAGGCAATGCTAATCTACAGGTGCGACAAGATGGACCAACACATGAAAGGTTATATGGTGCCTAGGTTATATAGTGCCTAACAGGAATGAAAGTGCCAGGCTTATCCTCTATTTACATCAAGATAAAATATGGAGAATGGGTCAAGCGAAGAATCTTTTCACCTGCAGAACTGCAGAGTTGCTGCAAATTCTATTGTATACTCCACACGTTTATTGTTTTTCTGCAAATGCTCTAGTGATTTGAGCGAGATGCAGTGTTTTTTTTATGTGTTTTGTGAATGCAGCCTGTGCCCATGCCATTGTGAAAAATAGCGGCATTTTTCTAGAAATTGTGAAAATTGTGAAATATTATAACAAAAGAGAAATAAACTTTTTCACAGTTTAATATCCCTTTGTTTTAAGTTTTGTTTTTGGTAGATACAACAGACTAGTTTTGAAGTATCCTTACTAGTTTTGAAGTATCCTTACTGGTCTATATTTTTCTGACTGAATTTTTTGGATAAAAAAAACACTGAGATGGCACCTGAAACAATGCAGGGGACATGATGAAGACCTTTAATGCGCATGAACAAATGATCAAATGATCCCGCTAACGGGATCTGCAGTGTCCCTTTGCCCGGGAACCACACGAGGCAACATTTTAAAGAAGTAAGTCATACTCAGGCTACCTGTAAGATAGGAGTTGTTGGAAACATTGTGTCACGGGGACCAAGAAAGGAAATGACCAAGTAGCCATCTGTCTCACCTTAATGCACTACATGTATGTGCCTGCTGTACATGACTAGAAATGGGGTAAATGAGTGTCAGGGACCAATATTGACTAGAAACGGGGTAAATGAGTGTCAGGGACCAATACTGACTAGAAACGGGGTAAATGAGTGTCAGGGACCAATATTGACTAGAAACGGGTTAAATGAGTGTCAGGGACCAATATTGACTAGAAACTGGGTAAATTAGTATCAGGGACCAATATTGACTAGAAACCGGGTTTAATTAGTGTCAGGGACCAATATTGACTAGAAACGGGGTAAATGAGTGTCAGGGACCAATATTGACTAGCAACGGGGTAAATGAGTGTCAGGGACCAATATTGACTAGAAACGGGTTAAATTAGTGTCAGGGACCAATATTGACTAGAAATGGGTTAAATGAGTGTAAGGGACCAATATTGACTAGAAACTGGGTAAATGAGTGTAAGGGACCAATATGGACTAGAAACAGGGTAAATTAGTGTCAGGGACCAATATTGACTAGAAACGGGTTAAATGAGTGTCAGGGACCAATATTGACTAGAAACGGGGTATTTAGTGTCAGGGACCAATATTGACTAGCAACGGGGTAAATGAGTGTCAGGGACCAATATTGACTAGAAACGGGTTAAATTAGTGTCAGGGACCAATATTGACTAGAAATGGGTTAAATGAGTGTAAGGGACCAATATTGACTAGAAACTGGGTAAATGAGTGTCAGGGACCAATATGGACTAGAAACAGGGTAAATTAGTATCAGGGACCAATATTGACTAGAAACGGGTTAAATGAGTGTCAGGGACCAATATTGACTAGAAACGGGGTATTTAGTGTCAGGGACCAATATTGACTAGAAATGGGTTAAATGAGTGTCAGGGACCAATATTGACTAGAAACGGGGTATTTAGTGTCAGGGACCAATATTGACTAGCAACGGGGTAAATGAGTGTCAGGGACCAATATTGACTAGAAACGGGTTAAATTAGTGTCAGGGACCAATATTGACTAGAAATGGGTTAAATGAGTGTAAGGGACCAATATTGACTAGAAACTGGGTAAATGAGTGTCAGGGACCAATATGGACTAGAAACAGGGTAAATTAGTATCAGGGACCAATATTGACTAGAAACGGGTTAAATGAGTGTCAGGGACCAATATTGACTAGAAACGGGGTATTTAGTGTCAGGGACCAATATTGACTAGAAACGGGGTAAATGAGTGTCAGGGACAGATATTTTGTATTGTTTATTATATATAATAACATATAAAGTTACTTATTACATGTAATGATGTACAGGTGTTAACACATAGTCGAATATATTTTTAATTTTATTATATTTATTATTGTGTAATAAATGTATTATTGTATAGTATATAAAATTGTATCGTCTACTAGTAGTATCTACTATTGTGTAATGTATTTGTTATTATCTAGAATATTTATTATTGTCTGGAATATTTATTATTGTTTAATATTTGCATATAATCTACTAGTAGTATTATAGTAAACTATTTCTTTCATAGACTAGTGTATTTATTGCAGTATTATAGTGTATTATAGTTTTATTTACATGTTCCATAACTTGTAAACAGTCTGGTGTTGTGAATTTATATTTACAATTAGCTTCAGATATGTCATTCCATAAGATGTTTATATTGTGTTACTTGAAGACTGATGTGATAGTTGCCATTACCGTCCTGATAGAACAGAACGTGTCAGTTTTGCTATCAAGTTATTTTTCTTTTAATTGATTATAACCTTTTTGTTTTACAGCATTATTCTATGCAATGACCTCAATACAGAGTTCCAGAGCTGCTTATTTATAACCCCATTTAACATGTTTAACAGTGCTTGCAGATTACAGATTACCTCGACTCTGGTCAAAATGGACTCGACAAAGAAACGGCATGTTCAACCGAGAGAACTGTAAAGAAAAAGCTACTGGCAAGCTTTTAAAGCTAGCAAATTGCAGTTAATTCCGGAATCATAAATTTTGCTAAAAAAACAATATCCCAAGAGAAGGAAACATGGAAAATAAGGAAAGAGGCAATTTTTTGGCGATATAATTGTATAATAAAAGAAAATCTGATTTTGGCTGGTTGGTGGTGGGAGTGAACAGTTAAATAAATGAAACATATTTGAAATACGTTTGGTGGTAACAATTTGTTAAACAAGATACAGAAATACTTAAAAAAGGAAAATGTCAGGGTGACGCTTTCGGCTGCAGATCTTCTGCGGCCGTGGAACACAGTTGGGATTGATTTTGCCAGGGTGGATTACCCCGACTACACACCAGTTCAGCGCTCCAAACAATTTGGGGTGCTACTCAAGAAGGTAAGTTAAAATTTTACAATGGACTCAAAAGTAACGTCAAATTTTTTGCCGCAACACAATCAACGGCTAAGCTTCTGCGGCCGTGGAACACGGTTGGGATAATTTTTGCCAAATTGGATTACCCAGACTACACACCAGTTCAGCGCTCCAAACGATTTGGGGTGCTACTCAAGAAGGTAAGTTAAAATTTTACAATGGACTCAAAAGTAACGTCAATCTTTTTGCTGCAACACAATCAACGGCTGAGCTTCTGCGGCTGTGGAACACGGTTGGGATAATTTTTGCCAAATTGGATTACCCAGACTACACACCAGTTCAGCGCTCCAAACGATTTGGGGTGCTACTCAAGAAGGTAAGTTAAAATTTTACAATGGACTCAAAAGTAACGTCAATCTTTTTGCTGCAACACAATCAACGGCTGAGCTTCTGCGGCCGTGTGTTCCACGGCTGGGATAATTTTTGCCAAATTGGATTACCCAGACTACACACCAGTTCAGCGCTCCAAACGATTTGGGGTGCTACTCATGAAGGTAAGTTAAAATTTTACAATTGACTCAAAATTCACGTCAATCTTTTTGCTGCAACACAATCAACGGCTGAGCTTCTGCGGCAGTGGAACACGGTTGGGATAATTTTTGCCCAATTGGATTACCCAGACTACACACCAGTTCAGCGCTCCAGACGATTTGGGGTGCTACTCAAGAAGGTAAGTTAAAATTTTACAATGGACTCAAAAGTCACGTCAATCATTTTGCTGCAACACAATCAACGGCTGAGCTTCTGCGGCCGTGGAACACGGTTGGGATAATTTTTGCCAAATTGGATTACCCAGACTACACACCAGTTCAGCGATCCAAATGATTTGGGGTGCTACTCAAGAAGGTAAGTTAAAATTTTACAATGGACTCAAGAAACGTCAATCTTTTTGCTGCAACACAATTGACAGCAGAGCTTCTGTGGCCGTGGAACACGGTTGGGATCATTTTTGCCAAATTGGATTACCTGGACTACACACCAGTTCATTGTTCCAAACGATTTGGAGAGCTACTCAACAAGGCAAGTTAAATTTTACAATGGACTCAAGTAACGTCAATCTATTTGCTGCAACACAATTGACGGCAGAGCTTCTGCGGCCGTGAAACACGGTTCGGATCATTTTTGCCAAATTGGATTACCCTGACTACACACCAGTTCAGTGCTCCAAATGATTTGGAGAGCTACTCAAGAAGGTAAGTTAAAATCTACAATTGGACAATTCACTGAATATGTTGTGTTTAAAGAAACCAAGCTGCCAAATTACACTATTAACCCAAGAATCGAACTCTATCCAGTGTTCAGGTCATATGATAATGTATATGTGCCAATTATTTTGAATCCAACTGTTTTGGTCACATCAAAAGTATTTTTCTGAAGCACGGCACCTTTTTAGAAATGATCGCTATGATATTATTATTTTTTATCTCCATGGGTTAAAAATGGGACTAAAAAATCCTGGGTTCCAGTTTATACATAGAGCTTTCAAAAGCTAAACAAATATATTTTATAGCGAGATGCATAAGCAGGACTTTCTCTGAACAGCTGTACGAGTTTTGCTGAAATTGATTAAGGATGCTTCTGCCACAAAGAGTACCTTACAGAAGAAACAATTAGGGCAATCACATTTTCAAAATGAAAGCAGTTACTAAAAGTATCCAAAAGCTTAAAATATTTCAGGAACCACATCATTGAGTTTACGGATAACTAAGTACTAAACTATCTAATCCAAGTTTGTTTTGTCTCCCCAGGGCCATTTGCTGATTGGAGGTCCAACTTTTCTATCTAGAGAACTCGCATGATAGACATAGGGCTGGGTGAGAATTTACACTGCATTAAAAGTATTTCATCTTTTTACTATTTAATAGGATGGACAAAGACAACTTCATCCATTTTATTGGGGGAGATTTTGAAGATGCTTACATACGCAGAAATGCAGCTGCCGTGGAATGTGGCCCAGATAGATTTCGCCGGTGTAGCATATCCCGACTTTACCCACGCCCAGTGCGCAAAGCGATTTACAACACTGCTTAAGAAAGTAAGTTAAAATCATATTTGTCAAATTGGATTACCCGGACTACACACCAGTTCAGCGCTCCAAACGATTTTGAGTGCTACTCAAGAAGGTAAGTTAACATTTTACAATGGACTCAAGTAACATCAATCTTTTTGCTGCAACACAATCAACGGCTGGGCTTCTGCGGCCGTGGAACATGGTTGGGATAATTTGTGCCAAATTGGATTACCCAGACTTCACACCAGTTCAGTGCTCCAAACGATTTGGAGAGCTACTCAAGAAGGCAAGTTAAAATTTTACAATGGACTCTAGTAACGTCAATCTTTTTGCTGCAACACAATCGACGGCAGAGCTTCTGCGGCCTGGTCTACACACCAGTTCAGTGCTCCGAACGATTTGGAGAGCTACTCAAGAAGGCAAGTTAAAATTTTACAATGGACTCAAGAAACGTCAATCTCTTTGCTTCAACACAATCGACGGCAAAGCTTCTGCGGCCGTGGAACATGGTTCGGATCATTTTTGCCAAATTGGATTACCCGGATACACACCAGTTCAGTGCTCAAAACGATTTGGATAGCTACTCAAGAAGGTAAGTTAAAATCTTACAATTGGACAATTCACTGAATATGTTGTGTTTAAAGAAACCAAGCTGCCAAATTACACTATTAACCCAAGAATCGAACTCTATCCAGTGTTCAGGTCATATGATAATGTATATGTGCAAATTATTTTGAACCCAACTGTTTTGGTCACATCAAAAGTATTTTTCTGAAGCACGGCACCTTTTTAGAATTGATCGCTTTGATATTGTTTTATCTCCATGGGTTAAAAATGGACTAAAAACAAGAGGGCCATAATGGCCCTGAATCGCTCACCTGAGTTCAGTGCAGGTATTGTGCTAAGGCTAGCTAAGAATTGTAACCCAAGAGGAACTCAACTAGGGCCTTATTGTTGGATGGAGGGGATATATCGCTAGACAATTTGTTTATTGAAGACACTTACCAAGCAATTACTGGAACCAGGGGCACAATTAGAACTAATTCTTGTTACAGGTCCACTAGATGGTACTACATACCAAATATGAAAGCTATAGGCCTTGTTTGTGACATATAGATTTTTGAAGTATTGCTTACATAACTGTATGTTAACATGTGTCATCCAGGGTAAGGCTCCCGATGAACAGGGCAGAATTGTCACAGGTCCATCACATGATGCAAAGCAATAAATGCTCTAGGGCTAGGCATTTTAGTTTTTGAAAAGACTGTTCAAGTTTACTCCATCCGGTACCGTGCTCTGGTGAGCTGAATAGGGGAAATATCTAGAAGAATTTAATGCAAAGAAGTATTTGTGGATGGTTTGGGAAACATGGGAGGGAGGTGGGTAGAGAGAGAGAGAGAGAGAGAGGTAGAGAGAGGGGGGGGAGAGAGAGAGAGAGAGATATGGGAGTTTTGATGCACTTCTATCAACACATTAATTCCAAATGTTAAGAAAATAAAAGAACATAAACAACAAAGGAAAGGCCCTGGAACCTGTCCTTCCAGCATCCCCTATACAGGCCTTGTTTGTGACATAGATTTTTGAAGTATTGCTTACATAACTGTATGTTAACATGTGACCCCCAGGGTAAGGCTCCCGATGAACAGCGCAGAATTGTCACAGGTCCATCACATGCTGCAAAGCAATAAATGCTCTAGGGCTAGGCATTTTTTTGATCCCATGTGACCCATTTTGAAACTTGATCAAGATATAATTCAGATAAACAATCTGAGAAAGTTTCATCAAGATCTGGTCAAAAATATGGCGTCTAGAGTGTACACAAGGTTTTTCAAGTATTTGACCTAGTGACCTAGTTTTTGACCCCATGGAACCCATTTTCGAACTTGACCAAAATATAATTAAGACATTTCGACAAAATTTCATCAAGATTGGGTCAGAAATACGGCTTCTAGAGTGTACACAAGGTTTTTCAAGTATTTGTCCTAGTGACCTAGTTTTTAACCCCATGTGACCCATTTTCAAACTTGACCAAGATATAATTAAGACAAACATTCTGACAAAGTTGCATCAAGCTCGGGTCAAAAATATGGCCTCTAGAGTGTATACTTTTTTTTTCTTCAGTATTTGACCTAGTGACCTAGTTTTTAACACCATGTGACACATTTTTGAACTTGACCAAGATATAATTAAGACAAACATTTTGACAAAGTTTCATCAAGATTGAGCCAGAAATACGGCTTCTAGAGTACAAGGTTTTTCAAGTATTTGACCTAGTGACCTAGTTTTTAACCCCATGTGACCCATTTTCAAAGTTGACCAAGATATAATTAAGACAAACATTCTGACAAAGTTGCATCAAGCTCGGGTCAAAATTATGGCCTCTAGAGTGTACACAAGGTTTTTCCAGTATTTGACCTAGTGACCTAGTTTTTAACTTCATGTGACCCATTTCCAAACTTGATCAAGATATAATTAAGACAAAACAATTTGACAAAGTTTCATCAAGATTGGGTAACAAATACGACCTCTAGAGTGTACACAACTTTTTTCAAGTATTTGACCTAGTGACCTAGTTTTTGACCCCACATGACCCATTTCTGAACTTGACCGAGATTTCATTGAGACAATCATTCTGACAAAGTGTCATGATGATTGCATCAGAAATGTGTACACAAGCAAAAGTTGACCAACGCACGGACGGACGGACGACGGACACCTCGGTATCACAAAAGCCCACCATGAGCACTTCGTGCTCAGGTGAGCTAAAAATACGGACCTGCCCTGGGGATCCAAAGTTTGTATATCGAGACTTTCTTTTCCGCAGATTAAAACAGTGGTAACCTCCTGGGTTCCAGTTTGTACATAGAGCTTTCAAAAGCTAAACAAATATATTTTATAGCGAGATGCATAAGCAGGACTTTCTCTGAACAGCTGTACGAGTTTTGCTGAAATTGATTAAGGATGCTTCTGCCACAAAGAGTACCTTACAGAAGAAACAATTGGGGCAATCACACTTTCAAAATTTCAGTTACTAAAAGTATCCAAAAGCTTAAAACATTTCAGGAACCACATCATTGATTTTGATAATCCTTTTTAGATTGGAAAACTAAGTACTAAACTATCCAATCAAGTTTGTTTTCTGGGCCCCGATCGGAGGTCCAAATTTTGTATCTAGAGAATTCACGTTCTACATAGACATAAATAATTATGCCGTGGTGAGAATTTACACTGCATTAAAAATGTTTTATCTTTACACTCAATATGCTATGCTTATTAGTTATAAAAAAAAACAAAAAAAAAACAAGACAGCAAAAATAAATTACTAAACATGTAAATTAGGATTCACTCATTCATTTCATTCATGTACAGATTGATGGTTGGTTGTGTGATGGTTATGTGATTATGTGTATTGTTATGTAAATAGTTCTGTTATTGTTCTGTTTTCTGCACAATGTAAATTTGTTATAGCAGATGCTCTTAATGAGCCTTAAATAAACAAGAGGTCAATGACCTTGAAGCTCTACTGATTGATTTTGATTTCAGGAAGTAGTTGCTGCAGACTTGTTTTTTGAAAATCTTTTTTTAACCGTGGCGGCCATCTTGAATTTCCGGCCGACCTGAAATTTTGCTAGGATCAATTAGACATTAAGAGCAATATTCCTCTGAAGTTTCATGAAAATCCGTCAAGTAGTTTCAGAGGAGTAGTCGCTACAAGTTTTCATTATATAACTATGTAAACAAAGATGGCCGCTGGTAGCCATGTTTAACGTCAAATCAAAACGATTTTCGACAAGGACCAACATCATGTCATACTGATCATTTTAGAAAAAGTCCCATATCAATATCTCTTATAGTTTTGAAGAAGTAGTCGCTACAAACTTATTTATTTTAAATCTATTTTTAGCTGTGGCGGCCATCTTGAATTTCCGGCCGACCTGAAATTTTTCTAGGATCAACTAGACATCAAGAGCAACATTCCTGTGAAGTTTCATGAACATCCGTCAAGTAGTTTCAGAGGAGTAGTCGCTACAAGTTTTTACTATATAACTCAATGTAACCAAAGATGGCCACTGGCAGCCATGTTTAACATCGAATCAAAATAATTTTCCACACGGATCAACATCATGTCATGCTGATCATTTTAGAAAAAGTCCCATATCAATATCACTTAGTTTTCAAGAAGTAGTCGCTACAAACTTATTTTTTTAAAAATCTATTTTTAGCTGTGACGGCCATCATGAATTTCTGGCAGTTCTGAAATTTTGCTAGGATCAATTAGACATCAAGAGCAACATTCCTGTAAAGTTTCATGACAATCCGTCAAGTAGTTTCAGAGAAGTAGTCGCTACAAGTTTTTACTATATAACTCTATGTAAACAAAGATGGCCGCTGGCAGACATGTTTAACGTTGAATCAAAATGATTTTTGATAAGGATCAACATCATGTCATGCTGATCATTTTTGAAAAAGTCCCATATCAATATCACTTATAGTTTTCAAGAAGTAGTCGCTACAAACTTGTATTTTAAAACTCTATTTTTAGCTTTGGCGGCCATCTTGGATTTCACATCAACATGAATTTTTGCTAGGATCAACTAGACTTTATGGGCAATATTTCTGTAAAGTCTCATGAATATCCATCCAGTAGTTTCAGAGGAGTTGTCGCTACAAATAAAAGTTTACGGACAGACGGACGGACGACGGACGCCGCACCACGGCATAAGCTCTGCTGATCTCTGATCAGTAGAGATCAGTAGAGCTAATAAAAACTTAAAAAACAACAACTTAGGACTCTTAACCCAATCACTGACGGCAGACGATGGAATATGGTGACTATTAATTGGGCCAGGGTTGATTATCCGGACTACACGGTAGGTAGTCCAGCTGCAGAACAGATTTGGAGCGCTGGTAAGTTGCTTCACTCGAATAATATGTATCGCACAGAATCAAGCAGTTTGTGTAAATATGCTCACAAAATCATCAGTTTGTGTATTTTAATATGCATACAGAGTAGTCTGTGTAAATATGTTCACAGATTCATGTAGGTTAATAAACACAGAATCAAGTAATGTAGCATTAGCTAAATAATGAACCATGTGTCAGATATGTTGCGATACATTTTAATATCGTCAAAGCAGATCCAAACAAGTGTCTATAGTTCTAGTATATAATATTATGCGCCCTCTCATCCCCTAATATGCTAAAAAAAGTGAGGCCACATTAAAACGCATTTTAGTTTGCCCAAACCCGACCTTTGATTTTGAGTGTTGTTTTTTCATCCATGTATGTCAGTTTCTATGTATGTCGGATTCTTTTGAGAATGCTGCTCAACATTTAACTTTATTTGGACTCTCATCGGACTCGGAACAGACTCAAAAAAAACGAGTCTGCTATTTTTATCTCTTGTTCATGTTGGTTGCTTCCAAGGAATCCCCTTTTCAGTATTTATTGACATTCACACTAGCATGTGTTTAGTGCTGAGTGGCGGTGTAAAAGTTGTTGGGGGGGGGGGGGGGGGGGGGGGGGGATCTGTTAACCATTGATTCTTCTGATTCCTAACTTACAAAATGTTCACTGTTCCAGGCAGCAAAATATCCCAGCAGAAGTACCGGAGGACCAAAAGGAGTAAGTAAATTGTGTTCTTTGGTAGTGTTTCTAGTGTGAATAGATAGTAGTCTTAATATATATTTATTGAAATTTAATAAAGGTTAAACCTATTTCAGTCTTTCACTTTTCTGATTGTCATGATGTTAATATACAAGAAGTAAATAGTCATAAACACTTAGAAGTTATTTTATCCGCAAACGGAACATGGCATGAACACTTTAAATATATAACAGAAATGGCTTGGAAAAAATCAACAGTTTCAAATAGATCGAAAATCATTAGAGATCATATATTTAACATTTATCAGACCAGTATTAGATTGACTGAATTGGATTTTATAGTCGCACTAACAGTTAAGGTCATATGGCGACTTTTCCAGCTTCCATTGGTGGCGGAAGACCCCAGGTGCCCCTCCGGGCAATTTTCGTGCACGGGCGGGCACCTGGGTAGAACCTAGGGCTGTAACGATTCACCCAAAGCTCGATTCGATTCGATTCCGATTACAGATACCTCGATTCGATTAATGTTTGATTTAATACTACCTCGTTTTGTGTTTTTTTTTCTTTAGTTTGACTGATGCCAGAGTTTGTATTAACTTTTATCTGTTGTATATCTGTTTAATCTGTTATATAAGGTGTGTGTTTAATAGTATTTCAATACATATAAAAAAAGAACATTCTTTTCGTCTTTTATCAGTATCACAAATCAGTGAAGTAATAATTACTGAACAAATTCACAATTTTAATTAGACAAAAAGCACAGGTTCATACGATTAGTAGTACAACATTGTAGAAAGATTCTATTGACTACAGGCCCCAAGTTCATGAATAAATGCAAGTCAGATTTTAGAACTCAAATCAGTATCAACGTACTTGCCACGCTGGGATTTGCCTTTGAAACATCGACATCATGCTTTCTTTTTAAGTGTTGTCGTATTACCAGATTTTGGACAGCCGACGTCCGTGTAACAGTTTACATGTGGCTTTCTCAGTTTTCTTGCCCTCACGGAAACTAAAGTGTTCCCACACCTTTGATTTCAAATTATTGGATGCATTTTTCAGCTTTGGTTTTTCAGCGTCATCGTCGGACGCCATTTTGATGAGCTTACTAAAGCGAGAACGAAATGTACTCATCGATTGGATAACTGAATTATTATTGACCAATCGCATGTCGCGTTACAAACGGTTACGTGTTTACAATGCGGACTTCCGTTTTCAGTGTAAGGGGTTGTGAATCAAATCGAAAATGCCTGGGTAAGTATCGGAATCGAATCGGCGCTTGTTAAACCGGTTTTCGATGCACCGTAGAACCACCGACGTTCCGCAAGCCTGCTGGATAGCTTCCTCACATAAAGATTCCTAGGCCCCTGAGGGATCAAACCTACAGCGGTGAGGGGCAAGTGATTTCAAGTCAGAGACGTTAACCACTCGGCCACGGACGCCCCAGACCAGTATTAGAACATGCAGATGTAGTTTGGGGCAATTGTACGCAATTTCAAGAGCAAGATTTAGAAAAAATCCAAATTGAAGCTGCTCGAATAGCAACGGGTACCACAAGATTAGTCTCAATAGCAGAACTCTATCGTGAAATATGTTGGGACACACTAAAAACAAGAAGAAAAAAACATAAAACTCACTCTTTTCTTTAAAATAAATCTATGTTTATTCATTTCTGTATATTAATTTTTTTTTTAGCATTTAAATCATGAAGTTATCATGAAGATTAATACTGTCCTTATACATTTTTTTCAGAGAATTATAGCGGGAGAAGACAGGGAGGACAGGGAACAAATCCCATTATGTTGTAGTGTCTTTCTGTTAACTTTTGGCTGGCAACTTGTTGTGGTTTATAAGTTCACAGTATAAGGTCTGCAGCAAGGAACATTTGTACATATCTCAAAATGATCCATTGAATACATCTGACAAGGCCCACAACTTTCTGATTTATATATTTTTTTATCTGCAGGCTGATGGACAGGCAACTTATAGGATAACGTGTTATCCGTTAGCCATCTTCCTGTCCGTTATCTTTTTTATGTGAATGCCTCAGATAAATAAAGTTTTTCCAGCATTTAAATGATCCATTTATTATGAAGACTAAATACTGTCCTTATACAATTGTTTCAGAGAACAGAGTGGAGTGAGATGGAGGAGGAGGAGTCAGAAGACAGGCTGGTGATTGATGAACGTGGAACAAAGTGGAAGATGACAGAAACCCAAGTCGACACATGTAAGTTTTATTATATTTCTCCGTGGGCGATATAAAAGTGCCTCGTTATGCTGTGGTCACATGATTTTTTATTTTTTTTTATCTGCAGGCTGATGGACAGGCAACTTATAGGATAACGTGTTATCCGTTAGCCAATGTGAATGCCCCAGATAAATAAAGTTTTTCCAGCATTTAAATGATCCATTTATTATGAAGACTAAATACTGTCCTTATACAATTGTTTCAGAGAACAGAGTGGAGTGAGATGGAGGAGGAGGAGTCAGAAGACAGGCTGGTGATTGATGAACGTGGAACAAAGAGGAAGATGACAGTGGAGTGAAGAGGGAGGAGGAGGAGTCAGAAGACAGGCTGGTGATTGATGAACGTGGAACAAAGAGGAAGATGACAGTGGAGTGAGATGGAAGAGGAGGAGTCAGAAGACAGGCTGGTGATTGATGAACGTGGAACAAAGAGGAAGATGACAGTGGAGTGAGATGGAAGAGGAGGAGTCAGAAGACAGGCTGGTGATTGATGAACGTGGAACAAAGAGGAAGATGACAGTGGAGTGAAGAGGGAGGAGGAGGAGTCAGAAGACAGGCTGGTAATTGATGAACGTGGAACAAAGTGGAAGATGACAGAAACCCAAGTCGACACATGCAAGTTTTATTATATTTCTCCGTGGGCGATATAAAAGTGCCTTGTTATACTGTGGTCACATGATGTAGGTACAAACATATTGTACTGCGGTCACATGATGTAGGTACAAACATATTGTACTGCTATAATGTTCAGTACCTGCAACTTGAACATTGAAAATGAGTGTTGCTTAATGACTCAACACATACATTATCTAGACCCACCTCCTTGAATGAAGTCTGGAAGCCTTCCCTACTCTTACTAACATATAGATTCCTATAGTTCTTAGACATGCTCTTAAGATGGACTCCAAAACAAAGGACTGCCTGGGTTACGTTCCCTTCTGAAAGAAGAGGCAAAGGGAATTACCTTGCCAAAGAAACATCGACAAAACTCATGGACACTGGAGAAACTTGAACCTAGGTCCTCGGGATTTTAAATCCACAGTGATACCCACTGGGTCATGCTGTCGCTGCTATTACAGAGTATTGGTCCAACAGGTTAAAGATACAATATATATTTGCTATTGCAGAAGCCACATCTTTGGTTCAGACAGAAAATGCAGAAGTGCCCGTGCCAGACCCTCACACCTGCAGACCCACAGGTTAGTTGAGTGCCCTTGATCTTGTAGTTCATCATGTGGGCTTGTAGTCTAACTTGTGAGTTTTTTAAATCCATTTTTTACAAACTTTCGGAGGCTTAAAGATATTTTATATTTGTATACCCTGTTTGAAAAATGGATAAAAATTCAAACGAGTAAAAAATGTTTCCTTCTGAAAGACGAGGCTAAGAGAATTACCTTGCTAAAGTAACCTCAACAAAGCTCAATGACACTGAAGAAACTTAAACCGGGGTCCTCGGGATTTTAAATCCACCATGATACCCACTGGGTCATGCTGTCGCTGCTATTACAGAGTATTGGTCCAACAGGTTTTAGATACAATATATATTTGCTATTGCAGAAGCCACATCTCTGAATTTGACCTCTCCATCTGTGGAACCAGTCGCCACTGTAGTGTCGGTGCCAGACTTGCAGACCTGCAAACCCACAGGTTAGTTGAGTGCCCTTGATCTTGTAGTTTATCATGTGGGCTTGTAATCTAGCTTGCAAGTGGTGCCAGGACAGCCAGTGGTGCCAGGACAGGCTAGACCCCCCAGGTTAGTTGAGTGGCCTTGATCTTGTAGTTTAACATTCTGGGCTTGTAAGATAACGTGCAAGTGGTGCCAGGACAACCAGCGGTGCCAGGACCACCAGGTTAGTTGAGTGCCCTTTATCTTGTAGTTTAACATGCTGGGCTTGTAATGGAATGTGCAAGTTTTTTTTAAATACATTTTTTACAAACTTTCAGAGGTTTAAAGGTATTTTATATTTATATACCCCGTTTGAAAAATGGGACTTATTATTGTATGCGGTTGTCCCTCCGTCCGTCCGTAAACAGTAATGTATTACTTTCTGTGCAACTACTTTCACGAAATGAAGACAGTTTCAAGTTAACATTGTCTTGAAATCAGCAAATGTTTGGAGTTTCTTCACATTGTATTGTTCCATAGTAGACTATTAATAAAAGAGTTTGAAACCCGGCCAGATCGTATTACTAATACCAGAGTTAACTTAAAAAGAATTCTTCTCTGAAACTACAAGAGACAGAGGTTTAACATTTTGAATCAAATGTAAGTCAGCTCATAGATACATGTACTCATAAACAACTGCTTCCGTTTTAAGTATAAAATCACACAAATAAATAATACAAAATAATAAATAAAAACGACAACAGCATAAACTTTATTTCAAATCAGGTCACATCAACATGATTGATAAAGAACAAATGACTATAATATTTGTGTATTAATATTTTTTTTAAGGTGTACACCAACATAGAGAACAACCTCAGGGATAGATTTCCGGACCTACCCATGACTGAACACTTTGGCCAGTTCAACACCGCCCAATTCCCAGATGATGAAGAGGATCTGGCAAGCTATGCCAATGGTGAAATGAAGGTAAACTGAACAATAATGATAACCATAATTTGGCTTATCGTGTAATATTAATTGTGATTTTGTATTTGCTACTGAATTGAACGTTATAATTTTAATTTTGATTTAACTTTGTTGAAATAAATTTTCTTTTCTTTAGACGCTAAGCCAGCCACTTTCACCTGGACGAGCAGAGGACTGAGTTGGAGTGGCGCCAAGTCAAGGCAGCGATCAGGGCTGACCCAGCAAAGACAAGCATGGCACCAGAAAAAACCATGGAGTGGATTGCTGGGAAGTTGGAAACATCTCATCCCAACACGTTCCAGATTGCTGCCCTTGGCCTGTTGCTCCCTACTTCAACAGCTGACTGTGAGAGAGGATTCTCCACCTAAAAGCGAGTGAAAACAGAACACTGTTAACGCTTAGCAACAAAGTTCTGAACAGCCTCATTGCAGTCTCGGTGCAGGGCCCATCTCCAGCAGACATGGACTACGACAAGTGTGTTGAAGACTGGCACAAGTCAACAAACCGAAGAACCTCTCTTTAATAAAGAAATTTAAAAGTGCCATGAACTTATGTGCTTGAATTGTGATGTGCTTATTTTATCCATGTTAAGGAAGATTTGCTTGTATATTGTTTCTGTTGAGTTGTGTTATGTACATTGTTAGATATGATTTTGTTCCGTACAATTAATTGTTCTGTTTGTCTATTACTTGTGGATCTAACTGAATGTGCTGTTTTACTAAATTTTGTTGTTAATTTAAATGTGCTTTCTTTTCTGTATAATGTTTTGTCTGTATATTACATGTGGAAATGAGTTAATAAAATACTATTTTACTGTATAATTATATTCTCTTTAATATAGTTATTCCCCATCTTCATTTTATAATTAACAAGAGGTCAATGACCTTGAAGCTCTACTGACAGATTTTGATAGCTAGGTCAGCATTCCTGTGAAGTTTCATAAAAAATGTCAAGTAGTTTCAGAGGAGTAGTCGCTACAAGTTGAAGTTTTTACTATATAACTCTAGGTAAACAAAGATGGCCACTGGCAGCCATGTTTAATGTTGAATCAAAATAATTTTCAACAAGGATCAACATCTTGTCATGCTGATCATTTCAGAAAAAGTCCCATATCAATATCACTTATAGTTTTCAAGAAGTAGTCGCTACAAACTCGTTTTTAAACATCTATGTTTAGCCGTGGTGGCCATCTTGAATTTCCGGCCGACCTGAAATTGTGCTAGGATCAACTAGACATCAAGAGCAACATTCCTGTGAAGTTTTATGAAAATCCGTCTAGTAGTTTCAGAGGAGTAGTCACTACAAATTTTACTATACAAACTCTATGTAAACAAAGATGGCCACTGGCAGCCATGTTTAATGTCGAATCAAAATAATTTTCGACAAGGATCAACATCATGTCATGCTGATCATTTTAGAAAAAGTCCCATATCAATATCACTCACAGTTTTCAAGGAGTAGTCGCTTCAAACTTGTATATTTTTAAAAATCTGTTTTTAGCCATTGCGCCCATCTTAATTTCCGGCCGACCTGAACAAATTCTGTGATCAATTAGACATCAAGAGCAACATTCCTGTGAAGTTTCATAAAAATTTGCCAAGTAGTTTCAGAGGAGTAGTCGCTACAAGGTTTTAGAATATAAATCTATGTAAACAAAGATGGACGCTAGCGGACATGTTTAAAGGCGCATCGAAATAAATTTCGACAAAGATCAACATCATGACATGCTGATCATTTTAGACAAAGTCCCATATCAATATCACTTATAGTTTTCAAGAAGTATATGCCCAGCAAACACACGACGTTGGATCAACGTTGGATATATGTTGGATTTTGGTCGCAACGTCGGCGACCTAAATCCAACGTTGGTACGACGTCTGATTTAAGACGTCAGAACAACGTTGGAGTACGACGTCGTTCTGACGTTGGCATGCATGCTTATGTGTGAGAGGGCATGTAAAGGGAGATAATGTATAATGTTAATTTACATATTTTTTATGTGTAATGCAAGGTTATATATTGGTATATATGTTTTTCTGTATATTTGTTGATTTATTAATGTATTGTTTTAATTATTAATATCTTGCTGGCATGTATTATAATTAAGTAGGATACTTAAAGGTTTATATAATTTCTAATATAAGCTAAATCATTGCAAAGTTCATAATATAAGTCCAGTCATTATGCTGTGTCACTTGAGGGTTTTCCTTCTTGGCACGCATATGTGGTAGAGAGACTACAAACGACTAATTAAAACTAAACACACACATAATTACGACTCGTGTGATTCATCGTCAGATTTCTGACGTCTAAAAAACTTCCATTTTCAACCATTAATTAGACATCAAGAGCAACATTCTTGTAAAGTTTCATGAAACTCCGCCAAGTAGTTTCAGAGGAGTAGTCGCTACAAGTTTTTACTATGTAACTCTATGTAAACAAAGATGGCCGATGGCAGCCATGTTTAACGTCGAATCGAAACGATTTCTGACAATGACCAACATCATGTCATGCTATCATTTTAGAAAAAGTCCCATATCAATATCACTTATAGTTTTCAAGAAGTAGTCGCTACAAACTCGTATTTTAAAAATCTATTTTTAGCTTTGGCGGCCATCTTTGATTTCACATCAACATGAATTTTTGCTAGGATCAACTAGATTGATTGAATTGGATTTTATAGTCGCACCAACAGCTAAGGTCATATGGCGACTTTCCAGCTTCCATTGGTGGAGGAAGACCCCAGGTGCCCTTCCGGGCAATTTTCGTGCACGGGCGGGCACCTGGGTAGAACCACCGACGTTCCGCAAGCCAGCTGGATAGCTTCCTCACATAAAGATTCCTAGGCCCCAGAGGGATCGAACCTACAGCGGTGAGGGGCAAGTGATTTCAAGTCGGAGACGTTAACCACTCGGCTACGGACGCCCCGGATCAACTAGACTTCATGGGCAACATTTCTGTAAAGTTTCATGAATATCCATCCAGTAGTTTCAGGAGTAGTCGCTACAAATAAAACTTTACGGACAGAGTGACGGACGGACGCCGGACCACGGCATAAGCTCTGCTGATGTCAAGCTAAAAATCATCTCGAGGCATATGGTGCACCCTAAAATTGGAAAAAAAATCGACAATGGGAGGGGGCCTATGCCAGCACCTGAAAAAAATCCTGTGGAGGACCCTGTCATCTTTAGAATTACACACACACACACACTCAACTGTTTCAATGTTACGATTCAAGAGCTATGTTCCAGTTAATCATAGATAGGTAAATTTATATTTCTGCTTGCTATTATTGAAGTTTGGTCCTTATTCCATCTCATTCCAAATTGTCATAATTGATTGTGTTACTTTTGACACACAATTTGATCCGCTTTAGAGTGACCTCACTCTTTATGCTTTAATAGGGATCCGTCTATAGAAGTATAAACTATGAGATCACTATAAGGCAAGTCAAACTGATTATCAACAGTACCATACTCAATTGTTTTGCCAAATTTGGAGAGGTGCTGGAATAAATGCATATTTCCATAATAGCAAACTACGATATTACAGGGCTTCCACTAAGGTTCAAATTTAGGAAGTTCGAACTTCCTGTGTATCAAATTTGGAAGTTCATGGGGAAAATTTAGGAAGTTCCAGTGTTTGGGCATGGCATTCATAGTCTTTGAGTCAGTGATTCCCCGTGGTAGTGAGGGAAACAACACATCTAAATTGTTAAAAAGAAAAAAAGGATAATTATAATCATCTATATGTTTATAAAAGAAAATATTTGATGACCTCATTATATAAACAGTTTCAAAATAAAAATACTTAATTTCCCTTTGCGTGCCATACCCCACCCACAAGTTTTATACAGTAAATTACATTTTGCAAACAGTTTTCAATCTATCAGTCCAGGAAAGCTTCTAAATTGGCATACATTAATGAAAGTTATGTAAAACTGTCAAGTGTAGGAATAAATGTTACAGATTCTTTAATTTATTATCAAAGCAATCGATTGTTTTTGCCAGTGATAATTTCACTTCCGTGTTTAGTCTCCATTTGCGAAGAGTTCTCTCCCCTAGGTTAGAGATTATTAAATATTGTTTGTCTATCAGTACTTCGTTTCTATTTGTAATTTGATAAATACATAGACAAATGACACAAAGATATAAAAGAAATAGCCTAAAAAGTATAATCTGTTTGTGTAAGGAGTTTCAACTTTGTGGTTAATAAATATAAATTAAGCAATTTGGCATCGAGATTATACTGATACTTTCATTTTGTGAAATGCGCGGCTAGGCCAATTATCTAATCAACACGCTCTCCTCTCACCAGTCATGCGTGTGTCCCTTGATAAAAACTGGACAAAACCGGATTTACCTGTCAATTACAGGCTCCACTGAGTTTTAATTGCTTTACAACTTGTTACGTCGGCAGTCTCAAATGAAATTAGATTAGATGGGCGGGGCTATAATCGGTAATTTACAGATTATAGGACGTCCGTAGTAAACAATCGCGGCGTACTTTGAAGTTTTTGGAAGTACACTGTACGCCTTTGATGTTAATTTTCGCCGTACAACTACGATTTTTGGACGTAATTTACGGCCGTACGCCCATTAACGGAAGACCTGATATTACACTAACTATATCTGATCACAATGAATTACAGAAACACACAGGATGGAATTGTTACTGACAGGTCCTGTCAACACAATATCACGAGTTATTTAGACAGCTGGAAATTGTGAAGTTACATTACTATTACCAGTGAGCGTAATTTTAGTATTAAGAGTTCAACCCCACGAAGCGGTACTTCATTTTTTGCATTTTTATTGAATTCCATTAAGCATCTTGGTTTTATTTAGCAACTATTCAATAATGGTTGGTGTGTTATATTTGTCAATATAATTATTTTGTGTTTTATAAGCTAAAAGTTACGGACATTGTCCCTTTAAGCAATCAACAATGGGTGAAGTAGAGGGACATAAGGTCATCATTTATGTGTATATGAAATTTGGGAACAACCCATTCAAAACTGTTTGAGGAATGCAAGTAATAACAAGAGGTCAATGACCTTGAAGCTCTACTGATTGATTTTGATTTCAGGAAGTAGTCGCTACAGACTTGTTTTTTGAAAATCTATTTTTAACCGTGGCGGCCATCTTGAATTTCCGGCCGACCTGAAATTTTGCTACGATCAATTAGACATTAAGAGCAATATTCCTGTGAAGTTCCATGAAAATCCATCAAATAGTTTAAGAGTAGTAGTCGCTACAAGTTTTCATTATATAACTCTATGTAAACAAAGATGGCCGCTGGTAGCCATGTTTAACGTCAAATCAAACGATTTTCGACAAGGACCAACATCATGTCATACTGATCATTTTAGAAAAAGTCCCATAACAATATCTCTTATAGTTTTGAAGAAGTAGTCGCTACAAACTTATTTATTTTAAATCTATTTTTAGCTGTGGCGGCCATCTTGAATTTTCGGCCGTCCTGAAATTTTTCTAGGATCAACTAGACATCAAGAGCAACATTCCTGTGAAGTTTCATGAACATCCGTCAAGTAGTTTCAGAGGAGTAGTCGCTACAAGTTTTTACTATATAACTATGTAACCAAAGATGGCCACTGGCAGCCATGTTTAACGTCAAATCAAAATAATTTTCCACAAGGATCAACATTATATCATGCTGATCATTTTAGAAAAAGTCCCATATCAATATCAATTATAGTTTTCAAGAAGTAGTCGCTAAAAACTTATTTTTTAAAAACCTATTTTTAGCTGTGACGGCCATCTTAAATTTCTGGCAGATCTGAAATTTTGCTAGGATCAATTAGACATCAAGAGCAACATTCCTTTAAAGTTTCATGACAATCCGTCAAGTAGTTTCAGAGGAGTAGTCGCTACAAGTTTTTAGTATATAACTCTATGTAAACAAAGATGGCCGCTGGCAGCCATGTTTAACGTTGAATCAAAACGATTTTTGACAAGGATCAACATCATGTCATGCTGATCATTTTAGAAAAAGTCCCATATCAATATCACTTATAGTTTTCAAGAAGTAGTTGCTACAAACTTGTATTTTAAAACTCTATTTTTAGCTTAGGCGGCCATCTTGGATTTCACATCAACATGAATTTTTGCTAGGATTAACTAGACTTTATGGGCAACATTTCTGTAAAGTTTCATGAATATCCATCCAGTAGTTTCAGAGGAGTTGTCGCTACAAATAAATGTTTACGGACAGACAGACGGACAGACGGACGCCGCAACACGGCATAAGCTCTGCTGATTTCTGATGTGTTACGGGACGCGACGTGACAACAGGACAAACATATTTACGTGACAGCGTTACAGTGTCATTCCTATTTAGCCCTCAGATCACTTAATGAAAGCAGGGTTATAAGAAATTATGCGGAGCTAGGGATATCAATGCGGATAAAAATTTCATATCCATTTCTAGAAAATTAGCCATCTTACTGACAAAGATCAAAAAAGCTGAACCCTTGATCTCTAGATTCCCAGTCGAATGGGTAACCTGATGGCGCAAAGACAGAAATAAATGGTAATTATCAAGAGAGAAAAAAACACCTCCGATAAAAGGTTAGAATCTATAGTTAAATATCACTGAATATATCTATTAAATCTTCAATTTATTATTTTTTCTTCATTTTTTGCCTTTGTGATTTTCAAAAAGTACTAATCGACGAAATGGCTTATGTCAACTGTGTTCTTTGGTACAACTTAATTCGGTTTGAATAGGTTGTAGTCTTCATATAATTTTTATGTTTACTGAAATTTAATAAAGATGACTGCATTTGACCTAATTACTACATGGTGGTTATTTTATCCAAAAGTTCATAAAGGACACCGTATTTGACCCAATTATGGCCTAATTATGGCATGTTGCTCTTAGTTTTTAACACAATTATAGGAAAACGATGTGGAAAACGCCTAATCAGTGCACACTAATAAAATGGCCAGGAAAGAAAATGAGCACAAACAGTAAATATCCACGGATTCAAAACTCTTGTCGTTACAATATATAAATTGTTAAAGGTGAATGGCCACCATTTTTTTAGAATTATCATTAACAAATTTAACTCTTAAACATCATATGAACGTTTCTTTATAGTCCCCCAGAGAAACATATATTTAAAACTGCTACCTTCCTGGTTTGTTCAGGTCTAGCAGACCAAGTCATATTAGTCCTACTAGTCATATTATAATTATTATTATTGAAATTGTGAAACTATATATGATAAAACAGTATTCACTTGGATAAGAAAAGCATTTATGTTCATTCCATTGTGTTGGCTATTGTTAAAATAATTTGTATAAATGTTTCAGATGACAACCGGCGGGCCGCCAACAATATTTTCGCAGCAAGGCGTGGCAGGGTGGCCCGCAGAAGGTTGGGTAAGTATACATGGAATTAAGGGTATCCAGTGAAGATCGTGAATTCCAAATAGTTTTTTTTGGAACCAAGGCTCTAGTTATATTGTGGGCTGGAATTTTCTTATCATTATCTGAACTGGTTATCCATTACATCTTCTATTTATTATTTTTTCTTAATTTTTTTCCTTTCTGATTTTCAAAAAGTAGGGCTATTTTTAAGAAAAATACGACTGAAAGCAAGGAAGTAGGAAACAGTAGGAAATGTAAGAAAAACAGGGCCCGCTTGAAAGACTATTATAGCACAGAAGCCGATGTTGAACTAATGGTGCAGGCACCTCAGGCAGAGCAAGCACATGGACTAATCGACGAAATGGCTTATGTCAACTGTGTTCTTTGGTACAACTTAATTCGGTTTGAATAGACAATATGTAGTCTTCATATAATTTTTATGTTAACTGAAATTTAATAAAGATGACTGCATTTGACCTAATTACTAAACGGTGCAGTTATTTTATCTAAAAGTTCACAAAGGACACCGTATTTGACCCAATTATGACCTAATTATGGCACGGTGCTGTTAGTTTTTTCACAATTATAGGAAAACGATGTGGAAAACGCCTATCAGTGCACACTAATAAAATGGCCAGGAAAGAAAACGATCACAAACAGTAAATATCCATGAATTCAAAACTCTTGTCGTTACAATATATAAATTGTTAAAGGTGAATGGCCACCATTTTTTTAGAATTATCAATTAACAAATTTAACTCTTAAACATCATATGAACGTTTCTTTATAGTCCCCCAGAGAAACATATTTAAAACCGCTACTTTCCTGGTTTGTTGACGTCTAGCAGATCAAGTCATATTAGTCCTACCAGTCATATTATAATTATTATTATTGAAATTGTGAAACTATATATGATAAAACAGTATTCACTTGGATATTAAGAAAAGCATTTGTGTTCGTTCATTCCATTGTGTTGGCTCTTGTTAAAATAATAATTTGTATAAATGTTTCAGATGACAACCGGCGGGCGGCCATCAATATTTTCGCAGCAAGGCGTGGCAGGGTGGCCCACAGAAGGTTGGGTAAGTATACATGGAATTAAGGGTATCCAGTGAAGATCGTGAATTCCAAATAATTTTTTTTGGAACCAAGGCTCTAGTTATATTGTGGGTTGGAATTTTCTTATTATCTGAACTGGTTATCCATTACTTCTATTTATTATTTTTTCTTCATTTTTTTCCTTTCTGATTTTCAAAAAGTAGGGCTATTTTTAAGAAAAATACGACTGAAAGCACGGAAGTAGGAAACAGTAGGAAATGTAAGAAAAACAGGGCCCGCTTGAAAGACAATTATAGCACAGAAGCCGATGTTGAACTAATGGTCGGGCACCCGAGGCAGAGCAAGCACATGGAATAATCGACGAAATGGCTATAGTTATATTGTGGGTTGGAATTTTCTTATCCTTATCTGAACTGGTTATCCATTACATCTTCTATTTATTATTTTTCTTTATTTTTTTCCTTTCTGATTTTCAAAAAGTAGGGCTATTTTTAAGAAAAATATGACTGAAAGCAAGGAAGTAGGAAACAGTAGGAAATGTAAGAAAAACAGGGCCCGCTTGAAAGACAATTATAGCACAGAAGCCGATGTTGAACTAATGGTGCAGGCACCTCAGGCAGAGCAAGCACATGGACTAATCGACGAAATGGCTTATGTCAACTGTGTTCTTTGGTACAACTTAATTCAGTTTGAATAGGTTGTAGTCTTCATATAATTTTTATGTTTACTGAAATTTAATAAAGATGACTGCATTTGACCTAATTACCAAACGGTGCAGTTATTTTATCTAAAAGTTCATAAAGGACACCGTATTTGACCCAATTATGACCTAATTATGGCACGGTGCTGTTAGTTTTTTCACAATTATAGGAAAACGATGTGGAAAACGCCTATAAAATGGCCAGGAAAGAAAACGATCACAAACAGTAAATATCCACGGATTCAAAACTCTTGTCGTTACAATATTTAAACTGTTAAAGGTGAATGGCCACCATTTTTTTAGAATTATCAATTAACAAATTTAACTCTTAAACATTATATGAACGTTTCTTTATAGTCCCCCAGAGAAACATATTTAAAACCGCTACTTTCCTGGTTTGTTGACGTCTAGCAGACCAAGTCATATTAGTCCTACCAGTCATATTATAATTATTATTATTGAAATTGTGAAACTATATATGATAAAACAGTATTCACTTGGATAAGAAAAGCATTTGTGTTCGTTCATTCCATTGTGTTGGCTCTTGTTAAAATAATAATTTGTATAAATGTTTCAGATGACAACCGGCGGGCGGCCATCAATATTTTCGCAGCAAGGCGTGGCAGGGTGGCCCACAGAAGGTTGGGTAAGTATACATGGAATTAAGGGTATCCAGTGAAGATCGTGAATTCCAAATATTTTTTTTTGGAACCAAGGCTCTAGTTATATTGTGGGTTGGAATTTTCTTATCACTATCTGAACTGGTTATCCATAATGGATTTGTCACCAACAGTCAACTTTTTGTAAGTTTATTTGCACAATGACTTGATGTAATGTTTTTCATGTCATTGTCCATGCCCATGACTTACCTGCTGCCATGTTTAACATAAAATATTGTTTGGGGTATCCAACACGAGGTATAATTGCTTTTAGTGGAAATGAGGTTCTGCTAAGGTGGAAATAATGTTATACTAAGGGTTGGAATTTCCCTGTCTGAATTGGATACCATGATTGACCTTTCTTCATGCATACCACTGACACTCTGTGAATTAACATCATCAACTACTTGGCACGTTGATGATGTTTCCAGAAATGTTTGTGGGAGCATATAGTTGCCGACTCATCCGTATGTCCATCCATATGTCAGTATGTATGTATGTCCATCCATCCTTCCCTCTTACTTGTCCACTCAACTCCAAAACATGTTGTACATGAAGATTTCTACATGCCACTGCTGGAGAACGCTACAGGTAATTTTTCAATTATCCCAATACAAATCTATAATCTATAATACATTCGTAAGTTTGAAAACAAAAAAAGGTTTTTATTATTTGAAAACAATGTGGGACCCACATTTTTTACATTTCCTGCTGATCACATGACATCCATATTAGCGCATTAGAGTTTATATAAAGTAAGTCTTACGTAATACATCTGGCCCATTTTGCTCAGTTGGGAGTGAGTTACCTATTGCGAAGTTAGATTATTATTACCCACTAGTGTAATTTTAGTGCGTTACGATTATTATTACTCGCGAGTGTAATTTTAGTGCGTTACGATTATTATTACCTGCGAGTGTAATTTTAGTGCGTTACGATTATTTACCCGAGAGTGAAATTTTAGTGCGTTACGATTATTATTACCCACAAGTGTAATTTTAGTGTTAAACCTCAAGAAGCGGTACTTTTATTAATTCCATCAAACAATCTGTTTTATTTAGGCCAAAAATAAAATTATGTTTGTTTCCCCTTCCCGACCCATGCAAAAAAGGGTTGGGTAGGTAGGTAGGTAAAATATTTTTTTTATTTCATTTCTTTTATTTGAGATCAAAACTGGAATACATGCTACCTATAAGACACATTTAAGACAAAAAAAAAAATAAAAAAAATAAAAAAAATAAAAAAAAAATAAAAAATTTTTTTTTTTTTTTTTTTTTTCCGCCAGTGTCGAAAAAATAATTCGGGTCGCGGCAATTTCGGTGGGTCGGTCGGGAAGGGGAAACAAACATAATTTTATTTTTGGCCTTAGCAACTATTCAGTATTGGTTGGAATGGAATGGAATGTTGTTTGACGGCTCATCAACACAGTATAGGTTATTTAGAGCCGCCCCAGAGAGAGGGGAAGGATACATAGGAATCCGGGAACCAGCCCTACTCTTATTATCGAATAGATTCCTATGGTTCTTTAACGTGCTCGGAGGAAAGACCCATACACTGGACAACCCGGTTTACGTCCCCATCCGACGGACGGGGGCTAAGGGAAAGTGCCTTGCCCAAGAACACACCGATTGAACTCAGTGGCACCACGAAGGATTGAACCCAGGGCCTCCGGTTACAAATCCGCCGCATTACCGTCTGCGCCACGCCAGCCCTCTCAATATTGGATGGTGTGTGATATTTGTCAATGTAATTATTTTGTGATATATAAGCTAAAAGTTGCCAACATTGCCCCTTTAAGCAATCAACAATGGGTGATGTAGAGGAACATAATACATTTGGGTGGTGGTGATGATGCGGCGAGGGGATGGTTAGGTTTTGTGGGTAACATAGCTATATGTGTAAGAATTGACCAAAACACAGAAATATGTAAAAACCCAGGGGTTACAGGAACCAAAATTACTTAGAGGCACTACCTATATCTACGCGATTTTTAATGTAAAATATTAAATACTCAATATTACTGCATTTATATGTATGCAAAGCTATTTTATGAGTATTCTAAGAAGCAACAAGGTTCGTATTCCAGTTCTGTAAATTATTATTATGATCAAAACAATATCTTGAATAAAATGCTGCCCAGCCGTTTATTCCTGCCGGAGAACTACGAGTTTTTACGATTTTATCGGACATGAGCAATGCCATTCAGTTGAATGAAAACAAACTTCTCGCGGCAGTTCCGATAGTAAACGAATCGATCGGAACTCATCGCCAATCCAACGAGGCAGTTCCGATTGTAAACGAATAAGATCGGAAAATCTCCGTAATCGGCTTGTCTAAAACAATTACGAATACAATTCCAAAAATCCGATCTTTTCTATCCTGTTTTTCCCCAGCAAAACGCATATAACATGGGGTGAAATTATTGCCGTTTACATTTTTCATAGTCCTCTTTACAATTAAGTAAAGTTTATATCAATTGGTGGACAAAAAGATATAGGTAGAGCATCTTTAAGCAGCCCTTAAGATAATGCTATAAGGAAGCTCATGGCCAAATTTGGTAGTGCTAGCATAGGAAATGTAAGATATAGACTTGTAAACACAGCTTACACGCAAACCTTGATGTGGGATGCCGACGCCGGGGTGATTACATAAGCTCTCTTCTATTCTTCGAAGTCGAGCTAAAAATGAGTATTTAACCCATATAATGACCTTCAGTGTGACATTCACCTTTATATTTTAGTATAGCCATATTGATGTTGTCATGATGTCTATATTGAAATTTTGATGAAGAAATATCAAGAAATGAGAGTTATAACCAATGTTACGTTTTCGTGAAGATAAAAGTATTTAACCCATGATATAATGACCTTCAGTGTGACCTTGACCTTTATATTTTAGTATGGTCATGTTGATGTTGTCGTGACGAGTCTATATTGAAAGTTTGATGAAAAAATATCAAAAAATGAGAAAGTAATATATAGCAAATGATAAATTTTTGTGACGGACTGACGGACGGACGGACTATGTATCGCATTTTACTTCAAAAAGGTGACAGAAAAACGTGTTACAATCAATGCGACTATTTCTAGAAAATTAGCTATTTTACCTACAAGGACTAAAAAAGCCAAACCGGTGACCTCTTGATTCCGATTCGTCCAGGTAACCACGGTGCTGAGACAGAAATAAGTGGTGATCATCAAGAGAATAAAATACCTAAGATAAAGGTTCTATGGTTAATTATTGCTGAATACATCTATTACATCTTCTATTTAATATTTTTTCTTCATTTTTTTCTTTCGGATTTTCAAAAAGTAGGGATAATCTATTTTTAAGAAAAATACGACTGAAAGCAAGGAAGTAGGAAATGTAGAAAAACTAACTCTGTGTAAACAAAGATGGCCGCTAGCAGCCATGTTTAACGTCGAATCAAAATGATTTTCGACAAGGACCAACATCATGTCATGCTGATCATTTTAGAAAAAGTCCCATATCAATATCACTTAGAGTTTTCAAGAAGTAATCGCTACAAACTTATTTTTTAAAAATCTATTTTTAGATTTAGTGTCCATCTTGGATTTCACATCAACAAGAATTTTTGCTAGGATCAACTAGACTTCATGGGTAACATTTCTGTAAAGTTTCATGAAAATCCATTCAGTAGTTTCAGGGGAGTAGTCGCTACAAAAAAAGTTTACGGACGGACGACTGACACCGCACTGATCTCTGATCAGTAGACAGTAAAGCTAAAAATGTTTTACAGGACGCAACGGGACAAACATATATATGTGACAGCATTACAGACAGTGTCATTCCTATATAGCCCTCAGATCACTTAGTGAAAGCTGGGTTATAAAAAATTGCGCGGAACTCGGGATTTCAATGCAAAAAAAAAAAAGGGATAAATTTGAAATTGTTATACCCATTTCTAGAAAATTAGCCATCTTACTGACAAAGATCAAAAAAAGCTGAACCCTTGATCTCTAGATTCCGTGTCGACTGGGTAACCATGGCACAAAAACAGAAATAAATGGTGATTATCAAGAGAGAAAAAAACACCTCAGATATAATAAAAAGGTTCTATAGTTAAATATCACTGAATATATCTATTACATCTTTTTTTTCTTCATCATTTTTTCCATTCAATCTTCTGATTTTCAAAAAGGCTATTTTTAAGAAAAATACGACTGAAAGCAAGGAAGTAGGAAACAGTAGGAAATGTAGTAAAAACAGGGCCCGCTTGAAAGACTATTATAGCACAGAAGCCGATGTTGAACTAATGGCGCAGGCACCTCAGGCAGAGCAAGCACATGGACTAATCGACAAAATGGTCAATTGTGCAAGTCAATTGTGTTCTTTGGTAAAACTTAATTCGGTTTGAATAGGTTGTAGTCTTCATATAATTTGTAATGTTTGCTGAAATTTCATAAATTTTTAATATGGATGAAAGTCTCCAGTAGAAATATGCAACGAGAAGTAATAGATATCACAGATCTGCGGGAGTTTCATCTCCCGCATACATCGCATACATCAGTTGAGGTGGTGTTAAAATGGGAACAATGTTGGGGGTTTCACGCCCTAACAGTGCCAGAAACGCTTCAAGGACCTACTCAAAAAAGTAAGTATAGATATCACGGATCCGCAGGAGTTTTACCTCCCGCATACAGCAGTAGAGGGGGTCTGGCTAAAACGCAGATGTTTTCTGCAGACAAGTTAAATATATAGGGAAAACGCAGACAATATGGTTATATAGTGATATTGGAAAACGCAGACAACAAAGACAAATAGGAAATAGGTTAGATAAGTTATATACAGTAACAAAATTAATGTTAGTCTTGATTTTTTTTTAATTGATACATTTTATGTAGGCATTTATAATTTGATAAATTGATTTAAAAAGTAGTTAATTTTTTAAACATTTTTTTTTAATTTTTCTGACTTTGAAGCTGATAATGCATCACAGTTTGTTTAGTGTAATTTACTAATTAAATTGTATTCAAGTTCAGTTGATTCCTTTAATTACATAAATAATATTTTACTGTTGTCAGTCCTGTCACTATCCTTTAATAACGGGTAGATGTTTTCTGCAGACAAGTTAGATGTTGGTTTATCTATTTGATCAATTACTATACATATGTATTTAAGTTCTTCTAGTGAATTGATTTGTTACTAAATTTCATTTTTATAGTATTTTTATCTCATAAATTGTGTGCATTTATATATTAAGATCAGTAAATACAGTAATTAAATAAAGCAATTATAAAGAAATTTCTATGTCTATGGAACATTACTTTATATCATGTAGTTTAAGTACTTTTAATTCCATTGTAAACGGATGGTATCACAATTCAATTAGATTAATTCTTATCTGCTAAGTAATTGCTGATGTGTGTACACAATGAATGACCCCATGGTGAGAGAGATATAGTTTTTGTTTATGCTCTCCCTATGGCACTAGGCCTTTTGGTGAGCTTCATGGTGCGATACATAATCCTTTTTATGTTTCAAGTTTCAAGATAACCAGGCACAGGCATCAGGCAGTCACACTTACCTAGAGTGAAAAGATAAACAGCTCAATCATGTCAATCAGTGGCATTTAGTTTGATGATTGACACAATATACAACATAATAAATATCACCTACTTTGGTAGTTTGACGATTGTGTTAATTTAATTAGGCCTAACAAAAAGATATGTGTGTTTCCGGTTTCTCGACCGACCCTACTTTTTCACCGCCGACCCTAAATATTTTTAGCAAAAAAAATTTTTTTTTTTTTTAAAAAAAAAAATGGAAATATTACAATCTGAAACAAATATTTTTATTCAAATGATAATTTTATTAGCCAGAGTTGTTAAGCATCTAATCTGGATCCAAACTGTTTGCAAAAGTTATCAAGAAGTTGCCTTAGTACAAAAATGGCATAATATATGCGAACAATATATATAAAAAAAATATCTAAAAAAAACAACTTTTTCCTACCTACCTACCTACCCTAACTTTTTGACAGGGTGAAACCAGAAACACACATATATTTTTTTTAGGCCTTAGCACAAACTTATATGTTAGCAATACACCATTAAATGCTACTGTTTTTTAACTTTGTTGTATTTCAACTTTATGCTGGTATGGTGGAAATGTTGCTTGAAAAAGAACAAAATAAATGCATTATTATTGTATTTTAAAATTGGATTGAAAACAATACTATGTTATATGTGTTTTTTAATTTCAGGTGGTTGTTTTAGTGGAATTAAGACTTACATTCAAAGACCGTGATGATCTAATTAACAATAAAAAACTTAATTCAAATCACATGGAAACAGTTAACATAATGTTAAGGGGAAAAGTTGGGAATTCAATTGGTGGTCTACAGTTAACTGAACAAGTTCCAAAGTTTGACGAAACTGAAAATAGGTGGAAAACAAAACTTCCAATGGAAAGTACAGTTTCACCTTCTTGTCTCACAATGATCACTGGGTTGTCAGTATCTTTCATGATAACAAAATATATCTGTTAGACAGTTTAGGTAATGAAAGACCAAGTGAGCGTATTATTCCAAATGGTCTCAAAATCCAGTTGTCATTAATATATGGCAAAGAAAAAAGTCTATAACAATTCCAGTACCATCCGTAATGAAACAAAATAACTCAGTAGACTGTGGACTGTTTGCTATTGCCTTCGCGACATCATATTGCTTAAGAAAAAAACTGTGCTTTGATTTGATTTTAGACTCGACAAAGTTAAGATCACATCTTTTAAATTGTTTGAGAAAAAAGAAATTTCTGAGTTGAAGACAGAGGCACAGTACAGAAATTAATATTGAACATTTCTGTTTTTGTAACTTACCAGAACGTCTGGACAATATATAATGTGACAAATTATTTACTAGTTTACTATCTTGCAATTGCAAAAGTTCAATAAATTGGAAAACATGGATTCCTTCTAAAATAACGTTGAATATACCGTTTTCGTAATTCATTATATTTATTACAAATTAAAACAAAATGATACTCGTCTTCAATATCACCAGAAGTACAAAACTGACACTTTCTTTCGTTTCTCTCAATTCTATTTGGTCCATACCTTCCTGGTAATAAACAGGTTTAAATTAACCTCAGTGTCTATCCAAAACACTATATAGCCATATTGTCTGTGTTTTCCAATAACACTATATAATAATATTGTCTGCGTTTTGCCTATATGTTTAACTTGTCTGCAGAAAGCGTCTGCGTTTTAGCCAGACCCCATTAAAGGTGGTGTTTGGAGACAATGTTGGGTGTTTCACGCATCAACAGTGCTCGAAACGCTTCAAGGACCTACTCAAAAAAGTAAGTATCTTCACTTGAATCATAAGTTTGTGTACTATATGTTCACTTGGAATAATCATTCTCCGAACATATACATATAAAATCATCGGTTAGCGTAAATATGAATGTCTATATCTGACAAAAAATCATCTGAGAGGTGGACACCTCCTGCAAGTCCCTCCCCTATTCGGTGCTTCGCACCTCATATTAAGGAGTGTGTCGACCACAGGCCGCTCTACGCCTCTGATAACTAGATTAAACTCTGAACACAAATAACCGACGTGGATACATAACCATTGAAGTCAATAATTTAGTTTTGCTGACGTCTACGTCATCCACCATGTTCAAATCATAAATAAATGGGTTTCAAATGTAATGGATTATACAACTGCTGGATGTCTTCACTCGATGGCATGCTTGTCGGATCTCGTTCGTGAAAATAACTGAAATGGACGATCTCGTGAAGAATTTCCCTATAATCAAATCCAGCAGTTAAATAACCTCAGTATATTCTGAACCAATCATAGAGCTGTGAATCCATCCATTTTAAATATAGGTAGCGTATACGGTTCCGCCGAGGTTTCTAAAGAAATAAAATAATACCTGCCTAAACAGATCCGTTTTTCAATTAAATACGTACACTTTAATCTCGCATTCTCTCCAACGAGAGATATCACGGTAATCTAGCTGTGTTATGATCAGTCATTATATTCCGTCATTTTCTTCTTGAATCAATATTTTCGTCCAGATAAGATCCCTTATAAGCCGACTTACAAGAACAAAGTCTAGATAAGTATCACAACAAACTTTAACCATGAAGTCACATGCTCGATTAATATGTCACAATAGTTTTTAATCTTCGGATCACCCGGATTTTAAGGAAGGGAATGGACTGCTTTACTGCGCATGTCCCGTTTCACTCAAACATTTAAACCCTGTGTATCAGTCTTAACTTGACTGTCACTCCAGAGCATTATCGCGACTTTACGGCGACAAATGGGCGAGTTAGCAAAGATATTTGTTACGATTCCTTTTGAAATAGTTTTTCTTATAAGTCGACTTACGAGGGCTGACATGACGGTGTCGGTAGCGTGGCAGATTTGTAACCAGAGGCCCCGGGTTCAATCCTCCATGGTGCCACCGAGTTCCGTCGGTGTATTCTTGGGCAAGACACTTTCCCTTAGCCTCGTCCTCCCGGATTCCTATGTATCATTCCCCTCTCTCTGGGGAGGCTCTAAAAGGGTATAGAACATTAAACTACACCCTTATCCAGACATACGTTTATTCAATGTGGCATAGAAATGTAACTTTAATCTTCATATTATATCTTGCCAAAATAGGTCGCCATAAACGACCTTGACCTACTGTTTACACTTATTGTTCTGACAATGTGTTCTTTTAGCGACATTTCTAAGTCATCAATAACACAGTCTCCAGACCCCACACTCCCACCCCCACCCTCACCACACACACATGCACACCCACTTATATTGATGCACCAAAAGTTGGTAACTATGGTTGGCTTGATGTACTTGCTGCAGTACGTTGTTTCTGTGTAATATGTTTCGTCTCATTCGCAACATCTCGTACACAGCTTCGCAGCGAGATCCCGAAGAATGACTGGATTGGTTAAGCGTTCACGATTGGTTTTTGTCCCGAGTCGATGTGTCATGTTTTATACATCTCAGTGAGCATTTATCATTATAAGTAAAAAGTAGATCAACGTGACCAACCTTTATCTGCAGTTTACGCTTCACTGATTTAGAAGATATTTGGGTAGCTAGTTGATTGCTCTAAAACACTCCTCAAACTGCTACCCAGATAGATATATAACTAGATGACCACTAAACTAGATATAACTAGATGACCACTCAAACTCCTACCCTGATAGATATAACTAGATGACCACTCAAACTCCTACCCTGATAGATATAACTAGATGACCACTCAAACTCCTACCCTCATAGATATAACTAGATGACCACTCAAACTCCTACCCTCATAGATATAACTAGATGACCACTCAAACTCCTACCCTGATAGATATAACTAGATGACCACTCAAACTCCTACCCTCATAGATATAACTAGATGACCAATTAATTAAATATAACTAAATGACCACTAAACTAAATATAACTAGATGACTACTAAACTAGATATAACCAGATGACCACTAAACTAAATATAACTAGACAACCACTAAGCATACAACCAAAGTAGCGTGACAGATATAACCAGATGACCACTACTAAACATACAACCAAAGTAGCGTGATAGATATAACTAGATGACCACTAAACATACAACCAAAGTAGCTTGACAGATATAACTAGATGACCACTGAGCATACAACCAAAGTAGCGTGATAGAGATATAACTAGATGACTACTAAACTAGATATAACTAGATGACCACTGAGCATACAACCAAAGTAGCTTGACAGATATAACTAGATGACCACTGAGCATACAACCAAAGTAGCGTGATAGATATAACTAGATGACTACTAAACTAGATATAACCAGATGACCACTAAACTAGATATAACCAGATGACCACTAAACATACAACCAAAGTATCGTGATAGATATAACTAGATGACCACTAAATTTACAACCAAAGTAGCGTGATAGATATAACTAGATGACCACTAAACATACAACCAAAGTAGCTGTGACCTTAACCTATAGTGCAGATTTATTGCTTCTGATAAAAGTTGTACTGAATACAGACAGTTCAGGTTTATTAGCTGTTAGCTGCCAAGTAGTGTTTCACAGTTTAAGATGGAAATGTCCCTTCCAATGTCAGCATTATGTTAGCTGCCATTGTAGTTAAGTGTTTCACAGTTTATGACGGAAATGTCCCTTCCAATGTCAGCATTATGTTAACTGCTTTGTAGAAGAGTTTTGCATTTTATGACGCACGGAAATGTCACTTCCAATGTCAGCATTATGTTAACTGCCATTGTAGAAGTGTTTTACAGTTTATTATGACGGAAATGTCCCTTTCAATGTCAGCATTATGTTAGCTGCCATCGTAGAAGTGTTTCACAGTTTATGACGGAAATGTCCAATGACTGCGTGCCAATCTCCATTGTCAACAGTATGTGAATTTATCTTACAATCAGCTGCTTACAACTAAAGATTGGTGATCTATAAGAATCTAAAACAGTTTTTGATTTTTGATTACAAAGTAATATTTTCCGCCGCACCAACCACACCCACCACCCACCTAATGTGTTAATGTCCTTAACATATTTTTCTTATTTCATATGGAGGGTCCTGAGGTGAAGCCCTTCCATGTTTATACAAATTATAACAATCTATCAGCTAAACTTATCTTTTAAGTCCCCAATATAGCCCAACACTCTTGAACTTTCATTGAATTATGCTTGCAGATGACACCATTTCTATTTTATCTGTGATTTAGTGTGATTTAGATAAGAAATGTTGATCTCGTTTCTATACAAATAGTTCCTGATTTCTTCTCAAAAACATACGTACTAGTTGGATGCATGCAAGGAACAAATTGCAGTCGATTTACATAAACATTGGTCACGTTAATGAAATAATGGAGTTGGACATGCAACAAGCTTGCAAATTAGGAAGGAGTTAGTGTTCTGTTTAGTTATATTCACCTTTAAAACATTGTATTACTTTTTAATAGGATGGACGAAAGTCTCAAGCAGCAGGATGTTGAATGAGTTAATAGACATTACAGATCCGCGGGAGTTTTGCCTCCCGCACACATCGGTCGAGGTGGTCTTTGGAGACGATGTTGGGGCGTTCACGCCCCAACAATGCCAGAAACGGTTTAAAGCGCTTCTAAAAAAAGTAAGTATCTTCACTTGAATCTTAAGTTTGTGTAAATATCTACATACGACCGTTTCACGTCGGTCGAGGTCATATTCGAAGACCGGGTTGGTCAGTTTACTCCGCAGCACTTGAATCATACGTCTGTGTAAATACCCACATTCAACCTTCCATTTTTTATTATATGTTCACTTAGAATAATCATTCTGCATACATATGCACATAAAATCATCGGTTAGCGTAAATATGAATGTCTATATCTGACAAAAAATCGTGCCCGAACCCACCGTCTGAGAGGTGGACACCTCCTGCAAGTCCCTCCCCCATTCGGCGCTTCGCATCTCATATTAAGGAGTATGTTGACAACAGGCCGCTCTACGCCCCTGAGATTAACTAGATTAAACTCCGAACACAAATAACTGACGCCGATTCATAACCACTGATGTCAATAATTTAGTTTTGCTGACGTCTACGTTTTAAATCATAAACAAATGGGTTTCAACTGTAATAGATTATTAAATAGCTGGATTCCTTCACTCGATGGCATGCGCCTTCACTCGATGGCATGCTTGTCGGATCTAACTAAAACGGACAATCTCGTGAAGAATTTCCCTATGATCGAATCCAGCAGTTAAATAACCTCAGTATATTCGGTACCGATCATAGAGCTGTGAATCCCTCCATTTACAAAGATAGGGATTACTTTGTCTTCCGTCAGTCCGTCACGAAAACTTAACGTTGACTATAACTTTGTCATTATTATTTATTCATCAAACTTTCAGTATATACTCACCATGACAACATCGACATTGCCATATCAAAATAAGAAGCAAGGTCACACTAAAAGTCATTATATGGGTTAAATATTCTTCTTTTTTTTCTTCACAAAAACTTAACGTTGGCTATAACTTTCTCATTTTGTGATATTTCTTCATCAAACTTTCAATATATACTCATCATGACAACACCGACATGACCATACTAATATATAAAGGTCAAGGTCACAATGAAGGTCATTATATTTGTTAAATATTAATTTTCTTCATAAAAACAACGTTGGTTATTTCTTGATATTTCTTCATCAGACTTTCAAGTCACGCTGAAGGTCATTATATGGGTTAAATACTCCTTTCTTTCTTCACGAAACCTTACCGTTGACTTAAACTTTCTCAGTTATTTTTATTTCTTCATCAATCTTTCGATATACACTTGTCATGACAACATCGACATGGCCATACTAAAATATAAAGGTCAAGATCACAATGAAGGACATTATATGGGTTAAATACTAATTATTTTCTTCACGAAAAATTTGTCAGGCCAGTTTGTCAAGGTCACTTATCTGGGTCCAAAAAACCATTATACTGACAAAGCGCTGACAGGCGACAAACGTGTTCCGCGGAACACCCATCTAGTAAATATAGGTAGCGTATACGGTGGTTCCGCCGAGGTTTCTAAAGAAATCAAATAATACCTGCCTAAACATCTCCATTTTTAGCTCGACTATTTGAAGAATAAGAGAGCTTCTGTAATCACAGTGGCGTCGGCGTCGGCGTCCAACATCAAGGTTTGCGTGTAAGCTGTGTTTACAATTATATATCTCTTACATTTCTTATCCTAGCACAATCAAATTTGGCCATGAGCTTCCTTATACATGTAGCATTATTTTAAGGGCTGCTTAAGAAATTCTGATTCCTATAACCCCTTGGCTCCCAAGGAACTGAAATTATGATAGCCCTTAAAATGTGTTAAGGGTTTCACATCAAATTTTGCATGTAAGCTGTGTTTACAGGACTAATCTCTTACATGTCTTGTCCTTAACTAAATTTCGGAATTGGTTTGCTAATAGTATGTTGTAAAGGGTTGCGTTAGTAATTTTATATTCTGCAAATTCTGGGCTCCCACGGAACCCACATTGTGATGGCCCATAAAATCAGCTATAAAGGCAGATCTAGGTTTGCAAGTAAGCATGTATATATCTATGAGTTTGGTTTGGGATCTGTATTTTATTCATACTTCACCATGCATGGGCTCCCTCCTCACCCCCATGCCCCCACTCCCTCCACCCCAACTCCACATTTTTTTTACATATAATATTTCTGTGTTTTAGTCCATTCTTACACATAGCTTCTTACACACATATGTTGCCCCGCTCCCCACACCCCTGCCTCTAACCCCACCACCCCAATTTTGTTTTGTTTTCATATTTCTGTGTTTTAGTCAATTCTTACACATATATATTTCTCCCTCCCCCTCCCCACCCCGCCTCTCCCCATGCCTCCCTCCCCCACTCGAGACTCAATTTGCCAATTCTTACACATGTTGCCACTCACTCGAAACTGTGGATCTTTTGTTTTTTGTTTTTACATATTTCTGTGTTTTGGTCAATTCTTACATAACTTCTTACACATATATGTTGCACCCACCCCCACTCCCACCCCACCCCACAACCCTTCTCTTTCCCCGCCCCCTGTCCGTCAAAACTCTTCTTTTTTTCTTTTTCTTTTTATTTATTTCTGTGTTTTGGTCAATTCTAACACATAGCTATGTTGCGCCACCGCCCCCGCCCCACCCCACCCTCTCAAAACTGGAATATATATATATATATATTTTTAACATATTTCTGTGTTTTGTACAATTCTTACACAGATATGTTTCCCCCACCACCCACACCTCCTCCCACCCACACTCGAAACTCTATTTCTTTTTTACATATTGCTGTGTTGTTTTGTCAATTCTTACACATAGCTATGTTGCGCCACCCCAGCCCCCTCCCCACCACTCACTCACTAGAATAGATATATATTTATTTTTTTTACATATGTCTGTGTTGTTTTGGTCAATTCTTGCACATAGCTTCTTACAGATATGTTTCCCCCTCCACCCCACCCCCACCGATTTTTTTTTTACATATTGCTGTGTTGTTTTTGTCAATTCGTACACATAGCTATGTTGCGCCACCCCCAGCACCCTCCCCCTCACCCCCACTAGAAACTGGAACATTTTTATTTTATTTTTATTTATTTTTTACATATTTCTGTGTTTTGGTCAATAATTCTTACATAGCTTCTTACACATGTATGTTGCCCTCACCCCACCCGCCGCTTCTCCCACCCTCCCACAGCCACCATTTTTTTTTTACTTATTTCTGTTTTGGTCAATTCTTACACATAGCTATGTTGCACCCGATGTCCCCCCCCGCCCCCCCCCCCCACCCCCACCCCCCCCACCCCCACCTCCCCACCCCAACCACCCCACAGCTGAATTTTGGTTCTTTAAGTTTAATTTTGAATCTCAGTGTTCAATTTCAAATGTGCTTTCCTGGGATCCCATGTATGTTTTAATGGAATAGCCCTTAGACAACAATTCTTAAATAGTTTAAGGAATTAGATATTTTTTATTTATGAATTGGACTGAGGTAAATTTTAAAACTCATCTCGCACAGTATTGTGTGTTCCAAATTAAATATTTAAAAAAACATAAGCAGACGATTTGGACTCGTTATTTTCATTTCACAATATCTCTAATCAAGCGTGAAATACACAAAACAATGAGACCATTATCGACATATTCTTAGGCTGGTATCTAGAAATTTTGATTAGTATATATCCCACTTTGCATTAGCCGATTATAGGGTGTGAGATGGACCTCATTCAAATTTAACCTGCATTTTTTCAAAATTTTGGGCATGCAAAATGTTGTCGTTTCCGGGTGACAACACACCAAATAACATAGTTTCAATTTGTTTAATAAATGATGATACTGATCCTATAATACAACTGTATACTTTTCTATTCAGAGTTTTCAACTATAACCATGTAGGCGAACATCTGACGTCGCGTCTTTGTATTCACTAACCTGTTACTAGTCGCTAACTGTTTACGTTATTTATATTTAGACGAATACTGTTCTCTCTTTCTAAAGCTGCATCTTGAAACGTGACAATGTCATTCAAAACCTTGTTTCCTGAATTGTGGTCAACAGCTTTTCAATAACTCACTTATATCTTTAGCCAGAGCATGTTTCGCATAGTATATGAATACTTATATTTTCAGGTCAGACAGTTTCGAACATTCGGAGAAGTGATGGAGGATATGAGACTGCTGGTGGTGGTAAGCAGAAGTACTTACCTCGACATTTTGAACAAGTTGAAATATTCGTTGGAGTATACCGATTATCTCGCTTACTGAATTATATAGGCTTTTTCAAACCGCCCCCGAGAAAATGTTCGTAGACAGAAACACATCTCACTATAAGTATAGAATACCCTATGTTTCTTACACGTACTCGAAGGTGCATGTTAAGGGTCAACATTTGTTTCCTATTTAAATTTTACAGTGTAGGTCAACTTTGTCAAATGTTAATTCTCAAATTTGTCTAAAAAAATCTTCAAATACGCCCCATAAGTATCCTCACATTAATCGAAACTTTTCTTTATCACTCAGAATGACATTAAAGACCTAAACAGGGAGGCGCGTAGGCCTAGACGAAGAATAAGAGGCGCAAGGTATGCCTATGTTCAATATTAGAGAATCCTGAACTAAAACCTTTTTACGGTTTCATATCCTGGACTTAAATCATCAAACTAAAACAATGAGTTGACGTTTCAGTTTTCAGATAACTTATAATGTGCGTTACATGATTGCTGACATAATCATCAATTAAACAATCCATTAACCTTTAATTATTCTGATTCCTGACTTGCATTTTGAATTATCAATTACAACAATCGGTAGACTTTGCATTGTTTCAGATTCAGCAATTACATTTTGTAATCATCAATAAAAATAATCTACTAGAACTGGATTCCCGACATTCGTTTTGTCATCATCAAAATGTTCACTGTTCCAGGCCGCGTGTAATCCAGCCCGCGGTAGCCGTACAAGCCGCCGCCATCCAGCCGGTAGCCGCACTAGCCGCCGTCATGCTCCAGGCCGTCAACCCGCCCGTGGACCAAGTAGAGTAAGTAAATTGTGTTTGGTTTAAATACAGTGTTTCTGGTGTGACTTATATATTTATTGGAATTTAATAAAGGTTATTCTATTTCAGTGATTGTGACCAGTTGGAAACCTTAATCTCTAATACTGCAAAACACGAAAGCACATATTAAAGATCCAAGTTATAAATATGTACACTCCTAACCATAAATATACGGTATTTGTCCCTGACAATTATTACATCTTCTGGTAGCAAATATTAATATTAATGCTATAGAGGATTGTTTTTTTTTCAGTGGAAGAAGAATATTCATAATCGCTAAATCCCCGGGTGAGCAGAACTCTATATTAAAATGAAAATATAAGACAATTTGAGCCATCGAAGATGGACAAGAAACTATCAGAGTTCTTTCGGTACAACTACATGGCCAGTGAGTATGGTCCCAGTTTCTAACAAAATGCTTTGGCCTAAACAATGGGCGAAATAGACTAAATGAAATTTGGTTGGGAGCAGAGGTTATATAGCATGTCGCAGCAAGTTACAGTCGACGTATTAAATTAAAAAGCAGACAATATCCTAAGAATGATTAAAATATACTCTGAACCTTTAAAGGCTGAAGTAGAAGAACCATCTATTCGAAATTAAGAAAAAAGTATTTGAGAATGTACCACCGATATCTGTATATAAATATCGGACTCGGCGATGTCCAAAGACCGGAATGAATAACAGTTGCAAGCATGGGGAGACATAGTCTGTACAAATGTAGGCAGAGTAGGGATAATAAAGGAAAATGTTGGAGACAGACATGCTTAAATCACAAAAGTACCAAAACAACTCCAGAAGGAATAAATGAATCGGAACATTTAAAGGATTTGCACAACTAGACATAAATAATTCCCAGGAAGTTTTGATTGACATCCGTATACAGATGTTGGAAAAGAAGAGGAGGCCAGATTTCACAATTTTAAAATCACCAAAGTGCCACAATTCCGGCATCAATGAACCGGAACCATTGTATAATTATGTACAACTAGACATCATATGAATAATTCCAAGAAAGTTTGATTGACATCCGTATGTAAAATCTTGGAAAAGAAGGGGTCAGATTTCACAATTTTAAAAACACTAAAGTGCCATAATTCCGGCATCATTGAACTGGAACAAATTTAGCATAATTATGTACAACTAGACATAATATGAATAGTTCCTAGCAGGTTTTGTTGAAATAAATGAATGTAGACGGAGATGTGACACTGATTCAGGCCAGATGGACAAACGAACGGATGAAACAGGACGGAAGTACACATGCACGGTACATTGAGTTTTGTGTCTCGCGTTGGATATTATGTTCTAGCATTGAACAATGTAAACAAAAGACAGCCAAACAAGAATACTGCAACTTTTTGTGAGGCTTTTTCGACGTTGATTTGTGTTTTTTTATGGGGAGAAGTACATGGGAGATACGTTCGCAATTATGGATGTTAGATATTATGTTCTAGCATTGAACAATGTACCTAAACAAAAGACACCCAAACAAGAATACTGCGACATTTTGTGAGGCTTTTTCGACGATTTGTTTTGTGGCTTTTTATGGGGAAAAATACATGGGATTACCTTTCCCCATCCATGGAATTATGTATGCAATTAACGTTAATATGAATTGCCGTAACCATGGTAACCGTAAAACAACTTCTTTCCAGACATTTTGTCCCATGTTTAGGTGTTCTCAGACATTATCGTTATATCATACAACAATCAAATGTGTTTAATAAAGTCCCCGTGGTATTAGTGGCCTCCGCAATACACACACGATCACCGCTTAATGCCCAGTCCACGTTGGGTATAGCTCATGGCAGGTAATTCATACACAGGGCCTTGCTGTGTTTTACCCGAAATTCAATATATACTGGCTTCAAAATGGAGCGGTGGGTTAGTGGGTGTTACATCATGGAAATCGGTATATGATTGGAGTCAATCGGTATTGCACAGGATGGCCACGGACTCTGGAAAAAAGGGATAAAGGCAAAAACAAATTCATTTTCCTGGGTAGAACCAGAACTTATACCTCCCACCATCCGTAAGAATCAACACTTAAATCTAACTTACAAGTTGAGCTCAACACACAAGCTGAGAGGCGAGAAGGTTTACAATGCAATTTCTTAACCCCTCCACCACGCAAACTTAAGATCTGAAATAGAGAGCACTTCACATGTTTCAATAAAACTGCTAATGGTTACGGTATGTTTAGATATTTATTTTGTTATATTTTTGCATTTATCTTTCCTTCGCAATTTTAGAAATCAAAACTGCAGCAACAATGAGCTAGTTGTAAAAAAACAGAAAAGAGTACGATAATGGACCTTCGGAAACGGCCGAGCACGACACATACAAAATATTGCAGTCTCGGTTTGATTGAGACTGTTCATGAGCACTGGCGACAACAATATATCAGCATGGCAGAGCCCGATTTGTCTTACATATACAAAACCGTATATGATATGGATACTTCCCAGCAAGTTTGGTTGAAAAAGGTATGAAAGGTGACAATTGGAAATCGCCAAACACGATAAATACAAACAATATGGCAGTCTTGGCTTGATTGAGACTTCATGAACGGTTGTGAACTCTGCTTGCTACTGTTCACGCACTCTAGCCCCGGGTGAGCAGAACTCTATATTAAAATGAAAATATAAGAAAAATTGAGCCTTCGAAGATGGACAAGAAACTATCAGAGTTCTTTCGGTACAACTACATGGCCAGTGAGTATGGTCCCAGTTTCTAACAAAATGCTTTGCCCTAAACAATGGGCGAAATAGACTACCACACCTCCTCCCACCCACACTCTATTTCTTTTTTACATATTGCTGTGTTGTTTTGTCAATTCTTACACATAGATATGTTTCGCCACACTAGCCCCCTCCCCACCACTCACTCACTAGAATAGATATATATATTTTTTTACATATGTCTGTGTTGTTTTTGTCAATTCGTACACATAGCTATGTTGCGCCACCCCAGCCCCCTCCCCACCACTCACTCACTAGAATAGATATATATTTATTTTTTTTACATATGTCTGTGTTGTTTTGGTCAATTCTTGCACATAGCTTCTTACAGATATGTTTCCCCCTCCACCCCACCCCCACCGATTTTTTTTTTACATATTGCTGTGTTGTTTTTGTCAATTCGTACACATAGCTATGTTGCGCCACCCCCAGCACCCTCCCCCTCACCCCCACTAGAAACTGGAACATTTTTATTTTATTTTTATTTATTTTTTACATATTTCTGTGTTTTGGTCAATAATTCTTACATAGCTTCTTACACATGTATGTTGCCCTCACCCCACCCGCCGCTTCTCCCACCCTCCCACAGCCACCATTTTTTTTTTACTTATTTCTGTTTTGGTCAATTCTTACACATAGCTATGTTGCACCCGATGTCCCCCCCCCGCCCCCCCCCACCACCCCCCTCCCCACCCCAACCACCCCACAGCTGAATTTTGGTTCTTTAAGTTTAATTTGGAATCTCAGTGTTCAATTTCAAATGTGCTTTCCTGGGATCCCATGTATGTTTTAATGGAATAGCCCTTAGACAACAATTCTTAAATAGTTTAAGGAATTAGATATTTTTTATTTATGAATTGGACTGAGGTAAATTTTAAAACTCATCTCGCACAGTATTGTGTGTTCCAAATTAAATATTTAAAAAAACATAAGCAGACGATTTGGACTCGTTATTTTCATTTCACAATATCTCTAATCAAGCGTGAAATACACAAAACAATGAGACCATTATCGACATATTCTTAGGCTGGTATCTAGAAATTTTGATTAGTATATATCCCACTTTGCATTAGCCGATTATAGGGTGTGAGATGGACCTCATTCAAATTTAACCTGCATTTTTTCAAAATTTTGGGCATGCAAAATGTTGTCGTTTCCGGGTGACAACACACCAAATAACATAGTTTCAATTTGTTTAATAAATGATGATACTGATCCTATAATACAACTGTATACTTTTCTATTCAGAGTTTTCAACTATAACCATGTAGGCGAACATCTGACGTCGCGTCTTTGTATTCACTAACCTGTTACTAGTCGCTAACTGTTTACGTTATTTATATTTAGACGAATACTGTTCTCTCTTTCTAAAGCTGCATCTTGAAACGTGACAATGTCATTCAAAACCTTGTTTCCTGAATTGTGGTCAACAGCTTTTCAATAACTCACTTATATCTTTAGCCAGAGCATGTTTCGCATAGTATATGAATACTTATATTTTCAGGTCAGACAGTTTCGAACATTCGGAGAAGTGATGGAGGATATGAGACTGCTGGTGGTGGTAAGCAGAAGTACTTACCTCGACATTTTGAACAAGTTGAAATATTCGTTGGAGTATACCGATTATCTCGCTTACTGAATTATATAGGCTTTTTCAAACCGCCCCCGAGAAAATGTTCGTAGACAGAAACACATCTCACTATAAGTATAGAATACCCTATGTTTCTTACACGTACTCGAAGGTGCATGTTAAGGGTCAACATTTGTTTCCTATTTAAATTTTACAGTGTAGGTCAACTTTGTCAAATGTTAATTCTCAAATTTGTCTAAAAAAATCTTCAAATACGCCCCATAAGTATCCTCACATTAATCGAAACTTTTCTTTATCACTCAGAATGACATTAAAGACCTAAACAGGGAGGCGCGTAGGCCTAGACGAAGAATAAGAGGCGCAAGGTATGCCTATGTTCAATATTAGAGAATCCTGAACTAAAACCTTTTTACGGTTTCATATCCTGGACTTAAATCATCAAACTAAAACAATGAGTTGACGTTTCAGTTTTCAGATAACTTATAATGTGCGTTACATGATTGCTGACATAATCATCAATTAAACAATCCATTAACCTTTAATTATTCTGATTCCTGACTTGCATTTTGAATTATCAATTACAACAATCGGTAGACTTTGCATTGTTTCAGATTCAGCAATTACATTTTGTAATCATCAATAAAAATAATCTACTAGAACTGGATTCCCGACATTCGTTTTGTCATCATCAAATGTTCACTGTTCCAGGCCGCGTGTAATCCAGCCCGCGGTAGCCGTACAAGCCGCCGCCATCCAGCCGGTAGCCGCACCAGCCGCCGTCATGCTCCAGGCCGTCAACCCGCCCGTGGACCAAGTAGAGTAAGTAAATTGTGTTTGGTTTAAATACAGTGTTTCTGGTGTGACTTATATATTTATTGGAATTTAATAAAGGTTATTCTATTTCAGTGATTGTGACCAGTTGGAAACCTTAATCTCTAATACTGCAAAACACGAAAGCACATATTAAAGATCCAAGTTATAAATATGTACACTCCTAACCATAAATATACGGTATTTGTCCCTGACAATTATTACATCTTCTGGTAGCAAATATTAATATTAATGCTATAGAGGATTGTTTTTTTTTCAGTGGAAGAAGAATATTCATAATCGCTAAATCCCCGGGTGAGCAGAACTCTATATTAAAATGAAAATATAAGACAATTTGAGCCATCGAAGATGGACAAGAAACTATCAGAGTTCTTTCGGTACAACTACATGGCCAGTAAGTATGGTCCCAGTTTCTAACAAAATGCTTTGGCCTAAACAATGGGCGAAATAGACTAAATGAAATTTGCTGGGAGCAGAGGTTATATAGCATGTCGCAGCAAGTTACAGTCGACGTATTAAATTAAAAAGCAGACAATATCCTAAGAATGATTAAAATATACTCTGAACCTTTAAAGGCTGAAGTAGAAGAACCATCTATTCGAAATTAAGAAAAAAGTATTTGAGAATGTACCACCGATATCTGTATATAAATATCGGACTCGGCGATGTCCAAAGACCGGAATGAATAACAGTTGCAAGCATGGGGAGACATAGTCTGTACAAATGTAGGCAGAGTAGGGATAATAAAGGAAAATGTTGGAGACAGACATGCTTAAATCACAAAAGTACCAAAACAACTCCAGAAGGAATAAATGAATCGGAACATTTAAAGGATTTGCACAACTAGACATAAATAATTCCCAGGAAGTTTTGATTGACATCCGTATACAGATGTTGGAAAAGAAGAGGAGGCCAGATTTCACAATTTTAAAATCACCAAAGTGCCACAATTCCGGCATCAATGAACCGGAACCATTGTATAATTATGTACAACTAGACATCATATGAATAATTCCAAGAAAGTTTGATTGACATCCGTATGTAAAATCTTGGAAAAGAAGGGGCCAGATTTCACAATTTTAAAAACACTAAAGTGCCATAATTCCGGCATCATTGAACTGGAACAAATTTAGCATAATTATGTACAACTAGACATAATATGAATAGTTCCTAGCAGGTTTTGTTGAAATAAATGAATGTAGACGGAGATGTGACACTGATTCAGGCCAGA